>VYZM01017044.1:1501618-1526441 GCA_013398915.1 Dromas ardeola
TGTTGGGTAACTGCTCCTCGGAAGTGCAATCTCGCTGCTATTCAGATACAATGTGGCTTCTATTCTCTCTCCCAGTTTTAATTATGTGTCCGCCACTGCTCCTTCTCCAAGCTGGCGGGCTCTGAGATTCATAATTTCAGCCTGACACCATAGTAACCACTTAGTTTGATTCAAGACTCTAATGTCATCACTGGCTGGTCTTGAATAGAGCAGGGAGAGAGGGTGTAATTTGAAGGCAGCATCACATAGAAACTGCAATTATTTCTCCCTTTCGGAGGGAAATGTAAACAAAAGGTCATTGCTGGTCAGTGCTCTTCATTTCCATCCTCGCACACTGACAAGCTGACTTTTTTGTTTATTATTTATTTCCTCACCCACCCGCATACCTCCACACCAACACCAGGAGCAGCAGCCAGTGCTAGTTATCACCCCTCTGCAGGGACGTGACTGCACCCCTGGAAGAACTCTGCTATTTGAAAATGGCCCCAGATAGCTCATAAAACTGCTCTGGGGTCCCACGATGAGACCAGAGGGGACTGTCTTCGCTGGTGAAGCCTCCACAGCCCTCCGCATACAGATGCTACAGCAGCCAGCACACACCAGTGACAGGCAGCGCTGGCTCCTGCTGTCCTTGCGAGAAAGGGACTTGATTCAAAATCTCTTATCTCTCTTTTTTCTTTCTCCCATGCAGACGCCATGTAGAATTGCTAACGTTGGTCCCCTTAAGTTGAGTATGTGAGTCTCTCATCTGGAGATCAGACTCCATGACTCCAAAAACGACCCTCTACCCCCCAAGAGCCACCCTGTCCTCTGCCAGCTCCGAGGGATGCCCCGTACTCACACAGGCTCATTCTGAAAGAGCTGCAGGGCAGTAGCGCCACAGTCCCAGGCATTAGCCCATGGTCCGTGGTTTGCCCCATCTCTGGACACAACCGTTCTCTGATCCCACTGGGAGAGGCAGAGACACACGAGACGAATATCAGCAAGACAGATGGATGTGTACACACAGTGAAATGCAATTCACTTGGCAGCATTCGCTGCAAATCCTGCTGCACTAAATGAAGCTCTCCTGCCTTCCCCCAATGGCTCGGTGATAGAAAGGAGTTAAGTGAAAATAAATGCTCATATCAAATCACAGGTATTGATTTTCTGAGCTAGTAAATGAAGGCGCTTTATCTCCGATGGGAGATTGAATGTCTGTGTGCCACGCTTTGCTCCATTTTCATAAAAAGGAAGGCATGGTGGAATTATTTTACCTGGCTTCTCATAAAGTGTAGAGGGAGCAGATTCTCATGTCAATGACAAGAGGTATCAATCAGGAAAAATGCCATGACGACGATGGAGCCATTGAGGATTGCCAATGGAATAATGAGCCTGGGAGGCCGCTCTTGGACATCGGCTCGTCCTTCAGCAAACATGGCAGTGTCTTTCACAGGTCTCTGTAGTCCCTTTCCCCTGACAGGTGATGGGGACAGGCAGTAACCTGTTCTCCGCAGTTTTTGTTTTGCTTTGCTAGAAGTTAAGCTCACATCTAAATCATTTAATTCTACTGGCTGGTTTAAGATGAGAGCAAGCATTTCACTGCTACTTATGCCCGTTTTGAGCTCTAATGGGTTCTGAGCAGGATATGATATTGAAATTATAGGTACATTACATTTAATAATCGGCAGAAAGCCTTAAAGGAAGCTGTCCATGGCCCTGAGGAGTAGTTTAGAAGATCAAAGCTGACTGATGCAAAGTAATTCATGTAGACTGGGGTAAGCCACACTCACAATGGTCCTTTTGGAAACACAACCTCTTTTTGACCACGTTCATCTACACATGCATGCCTTGAAGTGAAAGAGCTAAATTTCTGCATCTAAGATCTACAGATCTGTGTTCAAACCTTCCATCTTCTCTGGCAGTTACCCATCTTATCAGGCAATTTTCTGGCACTGGCAGTCCGTCTCTGCAGCCCTCCACCCATTTCACTATGCAGTCAGCCCTGATGTATTTGGCTGCTGATATTTTTCAAAGTGGAAGAGATCAAATATATAAAAATAGATACAAAGAAGCAAGTCATTAAAAAGCAGACCTCATGCTTTTGCAGCAGAACATGGATTCTTCTGGTATAAAACTGCACTGCTAACTGCGTTTTCTCTCCCTGCCATTCATGACCCTGGCACACCAAGACAGACTGAAGAGGATACAGTTTAACCCACCCAACAGGGAGAAATGAAATGGCAGGTGGATTTCAGCCAGAAGTGATTTTTGCATGGGTGAGGGATGATTAGGAGACATTCGTGTTCATCACTTGGAGCCTGGCTACCTTTTATGTCCCCATAATATTAAGGAGAGAGCCAAGCCTTGAATCACAGTTTCCAGAGGCACAACCACTAATCTTAAACTTTGAGGCTTCTCTGGGTCAACATGAAGAGACTCGGGATGATATTCAGAGTTTAAGAAAGGCTTCACCCTGCTGGCATGGCCTGAGGCTATTGCTCTGTCCTCCCCTAGCCTGACAACCTCTACTGAAGCCTGAGGGAGAAAGGCCAAACCCAAGTCCATCAGTTTGGTGGAGAATTTGTCCTGTTGTGGATTTCCTAGCCCTAATATGTAATGAAATAATAGACTGGCTGTTGAGACTAATTTTCACTGCATTAAAGTTAATAAGAGGAGAGGACATATGGAGCATGTATGGAGGACAATAAGAGAGAAATTTGGCTCTTAATTCTTAATGGTTGAATCTGAGAGGTGGGAAGTGGCAGTATGTGTCTAAAGAGGTGACAATGTTCACTTTGCTGGGAAGAAAACGTACAGTGTATGGGAAGAATATCAGACACTGTCCCCATCATCCCTTCTTCCATCAGGTATTGAACACGGCCCTGTAGGGGAATGCTGTCTAGATGTCAGGTTCCCAAAGTGGTCTTTGCTGTTCAGTTTCAAAGCAGTACTGTGATAATAAGAGAAACAGTTTTGTGACAGCATCCTTTGACACGTACTTTACCATTTCTTGTTTATTGTACCGCCCTTCTCAAGGTGGTATGTGAGCATCTTGCAGGAGCTCAGATCTGCTCACGGAGGCGGGCACTTGAAATAAATAAATGGAACAAGGCACTCTTTTGTAGATCTCGACTGAAGCAGTGAAGTCACTTTTGTGAGAGCCATGGGCCAAATAGGTGAGATTTCCTTTTTATTCCCAGTGGGAGGGTGGAACATAAAGCTTTATCATTCTGTTTTGGTAGGATTTTGATTTTCATGATGACAATCATTTTACACCACCAAGATTTGTTAGCCTCTCTTTGCACGTGGTTGTGGTTTTTTTTGTAGTGGAGGAAGAGGACAGGTTACTTTTTATTATTCCCCCCCTCTCCCCCGCCATGTCTGAGGCATCTTTTTCAATAATCTTCGTACTGCAACAAGCAGAAACATCGCCCTGTACAACCTCTCCATGGAGTGTGAACATCAATCCTCTCTTATTAAGCTGAAGCTAAAATGCTCATAGACAAACTGTTAAAAGGAAGAAAGCATCCACGCTGTGGTGAAAAAGGTAAAATGCAGTAATTGTCCAAACCTTTCAAGAAAGAAAGTCTCAGTAGGGAGGGGAGGACCTTTTTCCTTTCTGTGGCAAATTGCCAGAAGACTCCAGGAAACCTCACTTCACCAATATATATTTATTTTTAGGCACAAAATCACCTTTATTGCCCTCGATTCTTGCGAATTTGTTCCAAAAACAGAGAGGAGACGCAGATATCTTTCCCTGCCCAGCTTCCTGCACATGCTATCCTTGCCTCACATTGCTGCTCTTTTTTGAGCGCTTTCTGAATCTCATTTATTTGCAGTCTCCCAGAGAAAAAAAGGCACTCCCTGTCATGTCTACACAGCAACACGAGAAAGAACTGGAGCATGTGTAGGCATATAGGGTGGATTAATCTGATTAAATTCAGGCTTCTAAGTTTAAGCTAGTCACCCAAAGCTCCTTTCTTATAGTAGACAGACATCTCATCAATATACAGTCAATGGAGCCAGGGGTGCAATTCATCTCATTCCAAAGCACATGCCTGAAGTAGGTCACATGAATCACACCCTTAAGAGCCCATTTCTCCCCACTGACTATAGAAGGATCCTAGCATGACTAAACCATTTGTAGATACTGAAACTAACGTTGACTGAAGTGACTTCTATCCATTGCACAACGCCAGTCCATACCCTTGAATGCTCGCGTGAGCAGCTGCTCTTCCCTGACGTCTCTGATGCTGTGGTTTTGCTGTTGTTGTTACTCATGCCAGGAAAGTAAGGCAGGTTCAACTGTGGAGACAGGGCTAAAGGCACAGGTCTCACTGAAGGATCCAGATGCAACCTAGGAGAGCACTGCAAGCAGGACAGAGCAATGTGGAGCAGACAGTGGCCCTAATGACATTTTTGTCCGTATCTTGGATACATTTCACCAGGCAGCCCTGTGCAGGACAGCATGGCTTTATGGATCAGCTCTCTGAAAGCATATTTTGGCAATCAGAGATGACTAGATCTATGGAAGTCCTCACTTCTCATCATCATCATCATACCTGAAGTAACCAAGGGGCAGAGAAAGACAATGACAGCATGATTAAAGCACCAGAATATAGGAGCTCAGTCCTTTCGCTCTGCAATGCTGTATCTTTGTAACTTTTGGAAATTCACTGCCTTTGTGTCACCATTTCCGAACTGCAGCACTGAAATAATTGTCTCTTCCTTCCCCCTCTTCAGGCTTATCTTCTTGGACCACAAGTGCTAGGTGGCAGGGCATGAAGATGTAAAACCATTGCCCAGTGAGTTGTCGATCTCTGGACTTGATATTCAACTTTAGTCCAAAGAGCAATAAACATAAGTGTCTGAGACTAAGAAAGCATCTGAGCTTGGTTGGGAATGTGAAATGGGTTGACTGGGTCATTTTGTTGGGGAAAAAGACTTTTTCCTTTCTCTGCCAGGAGATTCTTTAAATGACCTTTAGGAAAAAAAGAAAAAAGAAAAAAAAAAAAACCAACCTAAACCCAAGCTTAAGAAAGACAGCATGAAAACATGAAAACGGATCTGTGAGATGTACACCAGCCTGCTCCAGTCTGACTGAAAGTTTTCCAAAGCAGAACCCAAAAGTTAGACATGAGATTTTGATGCCTAGTGAAGATAACTTTTTAAAGAAAAGGAAAGAAACCTGTTACGGGCTGAACAAGTCAGTGCTTCTCTCAGCTGTTTTCATGAATCCAGAAAGACAGTCCATATATTATTTAAACCATCCAATTTATTGAACAGCTCAAACAGGTTCTCTCTACAGCAGAGTTGATGAGGGCTCACAGAAAACTTTGCAAAACATTCTGCTTTCAGCCAGTTCTGCTCCAGCCACAGGAAGTTTTTCTCCCTTGCCTGGATTATTTGCATGAATAAAGGTCTTTGCTCCTGTCACCTCTTTCCTGCCTCAGAGCAGAACCTCTGGTGATAGCAACAGTCACCTGTGCTGCTTCAGAGAGAGGTGTTGTAGAGCTTCATCGCCCCAGGCCAGCGCCTTCATATGCAGTGATAACTCTACTGGCAACATCACAGTACAGGTGTATCAGAGAAAGCGGGAAAAGATGAGCCTTTAATAATGTCTGTTCTGAGATCTGTTGGAACTGGAATAGCATACATTAGCTGGAAGGCAAATGCTCCCATCCATGGGTCTGAAAAGAGAATTCTGTTTAAAATCCTTTGTGATGCCCTGCCAGCAAACTGCCCATCTGAAGTTCCTCGGGTATCAAAATGACGCAATGCCATAAAAGGAGGTAGAAGTCCATGTGCTTCCAAATAAAACCGACACAGGCAGGGCCTTAAGAGGCTGTGAAACTGGGAAGGAAACCAAACTTTCTCACCCTTCAAATAATCTTGGGTTTTCATTTTTCAGCCTGTGCTTGGAGGAAAGTTTGCATCTTTTGCTGAGGTATCCAAACAAGCTCTTTTTTCCCTTGGTAACAATCCTTTGCCTCTCCTGGATTTTCTCATGTCTGAGTCACGAAGTGATGTGTTTATTGGAAATGTGTGTGAGCAGATCTTCCCTGACTAGTAGGGGATTGGAGAGAAACAGCTGAACAAGTACATGCTCGTACATGCACAGACACACACACAATGGACCTAGCACAGCTAGTTATAAATCTAATAAACTGGCAAGCACTGCGATCCTTATGCTGCCCATAAATAATTCACTGCCAAGATGCTTGTAGGAACAGCACCTTCTGGATAGTCCATAGGAAATTCTAACGGGTACCGAGCCCTGCTGACTCCAGTTATTAATCCTGTTTATTGCTGCAGTGCCAAAGGGCCAACACAGAATGAGCCCCCTTTGGGCTAAGCACTGTATAAACACAGACTCTTGAGTTTAAAAGGACTTTGGGAGGAGAAATCTCTCGTATAACTATGTTAGCCCAGCCCCAGGACTGTCAAGATTCGAAATTTCTTTCCTCTCCAAGAAACAGCAATAGCTTTTAGGCAAAATTCTCTGCTTTATGTTAGAAATAGACCCAAGATGCTGAGTCTGGAGTCTGATAAGGATGTGAGTGTCTCCAGCTTTAAAGGATTTGGATGGGTTTTGATCATTAGAGCGGTCTCTTTGCAGCATATTTCACCCCATTCAGAGAAAGTGGCAGAGAAGGGAGGAAGATTTTGCCCCTTCTTCTGGGAATGCTTTGTTTCAGAAATGTAATTTGCCTGCCAAAAGGTACATGTTCTCAGAGACTGCCCTGCACTACAAATGTGCAGAAGTCCCAGACCTGGTGCCTTTCCCACACGCTGCTTCACTGAAGCATTTATGGGGAAGAACAGGCACCGATGCCTGTGCCTCCTCAACCCTGGGTTTGTTTGCCACAAAGAGACAGGGAGAAGAAGCCGTGGAGCAGGTACTTTCTACAGCAGCAGTAATCAGTGAAAGGAACAAGATTTGTTTCAAGGGGCATCTGAGCAGCTGTTAGACCATCACCGACCTTGACCAGTGCCCTAAGGGTAGAAGAATCTAAAAATATCCCATTATCTTGTGAGCCAACCTGTCCCTTTCCATTGTAGTTTCTAAATATGCCCTGGTGGAGGCTGAGTTTTCAAAGGAGTGTTGTTGAAAACATTCACTTCAAGGGGTCCCTTTTGCTTTACCCAGCAAAGAGCAGGTGAGATAGGATTCAGCAGAGGTGGCTGTAATCTCCCCTCTACTGCTCACTCTACTGCAGCTTAGAAATGACATTTCAATTGCCTTAGCTGTAAAGTAAGGGGAGAGCTACAGGTCTACAAAGCTCTCAGAGATCTACCAGTAAATGCTCCCAGTCAGTGCTGATCAATATTATTGATTTATTTTTTTTTTTAATCCTGAACCACACTCTTGATTTTTCAAGGGGCATGAACTAGCTGAGGTGGCTCTGTGGTTCCCTGAGCAAAGCCTCTTGCTGTGACCTCCACTGGCCATGGAGTGCAGGAGGGACTTTTGCCTCCCAGCTGAACTGCTCACCTCATCATGGACTACTAGAAGGGTCCTGCTCATACTCCAATCTGCAAATCAACCTGTCTACACTTTGCTCCTGCCCATTCCTGATGGAACAGGCAGCTTGGACTCATTTCATGACCTTCCAGAAGGTCATTAACACAGCTGAGCCTAAGCATGGGGATTGGTCACACCTGGGGAGACCCCCAGCATTCAGTGCTGGAAGCTTTTTTAAAAGGAAGTTTAAGAGAGATGCTGGTTCCCTATGCAGTGACAGCAGTAAGGAAAAGGACAGGTACTGGTAACACGAGGGAAGGAGGGAGGGAGGGAGGGAGTCAGTCAGTCAGTCAGTCAGTCATGAGTCACAAGTCACAGGAGCTGTGGTGGTCTTAATGTGATGAACAGCTCCAGGTTGTGCCTTGAGTCTGACACTGGGGGACTGTGGCTGCAGGCTGTAGCCATTGAGGTGAAATTCTCTGAAAGTAGACATTTATACATATGTGTATAATATAATCTTGTAAGCCATAAAGCAAAGGTTGGTTCTGCCTCTTCCAAGGTGGGTTTCCCAATAACGTCTTAAATGAAGTGTCTCAAATAAGGATTTAATTTAGACTCAATAAGGAGAGTTATTGCTCTGTAATGAAATAGCAAGTAGTTATTGCAAACACATTTAGCGAGGTTTAACAGCCTCGTAATAGATATGTAGAAGCTGTGGCCTGGGTAGGAAAGTTCAGTGAATATCTTTTTAATCTTATACAGGTATTTTCTTTTTTTCTCACTACACAATTACTATTTCATTAAATTTGTATTAAGCAGCAGCCATGGATGGGAAAACCCAACTAGTTCTCCAGCATTGGCTGCAGTTGTCACCCCTTGCAAATGACTACCAGTAGTGTCATTTGGACTTAAATTCAATGCTGCTGTCCCCTCCATGGCCCATTAAATGCATTAAATTGAGGCTGACGTCAGGAACTGGAGACCTGGGTAGGGTCAGGTTTGGGGTGTGGGGTTGCTGGTATTTCATGAGCTGCTTAGGAGAGATTTCTAACCTGAAATCTGCACCACCTTCAGTAAGGACCTGATTCTCTTTCTCTTTTCTGATTTCTCTTTTCCGCAATAGGATCACCTATGGGATGGTGCTCAGATTTGAGGATCCTGTGCATCCGAGGAAAATAAGACCAGGCTTAGTTTGGGGCAAGGAGGCTCCCCTGTGGTCAAGGGGGCAACATTTGAGTGAGACATGGTTCCTCTTCCTGTGCTCAGCAACCCACCACCGGGACTCACCAGGTTAGTGCTCTCCTCTCTCTAAACATGAACGCAGAAAGCTTTTGGGCAGCTGCCAGAACAGCTTCCCCAAGAACCCTGCCTTACTCTGCTCCTGTTATTTGCAGAAGTTTCTGCCACAGAACTGCCTCTCCCAAGATCGCCTACCTGCCCATTAGGCATTAACCTCAGCTAGATGGTCTCAACCCAGGGTAAAACAAGAAGCTCAGGCTTAAAGGCAGCAGGTACAATAGAGGATGCAGGTAGAAAGCAGAATCGATGACTTTAAGGGAAAAACTACAATCACACCCCATGCTGTCACAAAAAAAGCTATGCCCCAGCTAACAGAGGAGAGAATCACACTTTCTTTCCACCAGCCAATGACTTAAATTGATCTAATGTAGGAAGTCATCCTGGCTAATCCTAATTTTATAGGGTCTAATGGCCATCGCTTAGCTGTGATCACACTTTAACCAGCGTGTGAAAGAGTCACAGCTCGAGTTAGGGTGGTTGCGAAGGCAAGTGAGAGATTATCTGCTTTACAGCTGTAGAAAATGAGGCAGGAAAGGCGGGTGGAGGGGAATAAACCCACACTGATTGAGTAAGGCAGTTCCTGAGCACATCACAAACCGCATGAACGGATCCTGAGCAATTACAGGGATCTCCGCTCTGTATTGGTTTTAAAGATTACTCTCCCTGTAATCTGTCTTTTAGGATCTAAATGGCCCGTGACAAAAGGCCTCTGATTAAGTGCTTCTTTTGCTTTGTTACATTTCTGGGTAAAACTGGTGCTCCTGACAGTAAAATAACTGAATAAAGATGAAAAGGAGAGCCAGTTGATTGCAAATGCCTAGTGCAGGAAGCTCTTCAGCATCATGTCCAAATCTGTTGAAATTTTAGCCACAATTAATTCTGGGTCAAACAGAACACTCCACTCAACCAGAACTAAAACATTTAATTTTGGGTTTTGGAAAACTTGTAGATCTATAAAACATCCATACAAAAATCACTTAAGTTACTTTTTTTTCTACCTTGAGGAAAACTTTTCAGGTATTTTAAAACAGAACTCATTCACCAAAACATGCAAAGCTGTAAAATTATTTGGCTGACCCATGCCTGCAATTCAACAGAAAATGCTCATGAGTGAATCCATCCAACTTTACTATCAAAGGAAAGTAAGCTTCACATTTAAGTTTCTTTTTCCAGTGGGATTTTACAAAGCGGAGAAGAGAAGTTTTTTTCTGATTTTCTTTAAAAATTATCCAAGAATTAGCTTCATAAGGCCCGCAGTGGCTGCAGGGGGAACAAGGAAATTAAACTTACTGAAACCAAAACCAACAAACATAGCAACATTGTCTACACTTGGGGAAAAGAAACTTATAATCAAACAGCACAGTGCACAGAGAGACCGTCTTCTTTCCCTTTAGCAAACCAAGTGCTCGCTGTTATACCAGTGAAGACATGCTTTTCAGCCATTACAACTTGTACCGATCCACAGCCATTTAGCAATACGGGACACAGACAACTTCGCCTTGTGGCCCTGCACTTTGCTTTCCCTTAGGACAGGTGAAATGCTGCATTACACAAATGTAGTACAAGCAAGTGGCATCTCTGCTGAACCACGTGGATGGTGCTTGCTGGGCACATGCACGGCTGGAAGGCTGGATGCTGAAGTGATGAAGGATGCCTGCGTGGAGGATCCGGGAGGGGAACTCCTCTTTCCTCTGAGATGGCCATTATGCTCTGTTAGAGAGGAGAGGTTTTTTTGTTTTGTTTTTTTTTAAACACATGCCATCTAAACTGCATACAAAATAGTGTTGCCACAGGGTGGAAGATAACAAGTTTGAACACCTCGCAGGACCCTGCTTTTGAGAGGGCTTGTTGGCAAATTGGCAATAGAGGGGAAGGAGCAGAGGGAGTTAAGTCCCAGGGATTGTGTCCACAGCACCACGCACAAACACTTTAGCCAGCAAGGAGGTAAACATTGTCAGAAGCAAGAGCTGGGATAAAGCCCTCACCTTGGCGAGCGAGGCAATGCCTGTCACATACAGCAGGACAAATTAGTCTTTCCAACCCTTTGCTACTGAAAAAGTGACTCACATCTCCCAGGTCACCGAGCGAAGGGAACCTGGGTTGCAGAGCGTTGCTGGTACAACTGCACATGCGGTAATCCAGAGAGGAGGTCTTTCACTGCCTGGGACAATCGTTTCTCCTTCATCTCAGAGGGGATTTTTCATAGGCCGTGAATCCATTAGCAACCCAAATATATATCTGCTTTTCATGGGTCCACCCAGTTCTCATCCAGGGAATGGAATGTAAATTTTGGCTATTGAAGTGTTCAGGGTCTGGGCCACTTGTTTGTTCCAAATGGCTTCTGAATTAAGTAGCCACACTGGGAGGCCAGAAGCATCACAGTGAACCTGTAAACCTGATGGTCTGAATTCTGCTCTTCTTTGCCCTCCTATATGTAGACCTTGAAAAGGTCAGGGAAATCACCCCATTAATTCAGGCAAAGGCAGAGGAATACCTGAAAGACCTCTGTGTTTTTCAAGCTTATACGTTGCTGTTCCAAGGGACAAAAGAGGTGAATTTCCTCCCAGCCCCAGAGACCCGAAGACACAACAATGTCCCCACAGATGTCAGAACAACTCTCTCCTTCATAGCTCCATGAGATCTCGAACAGCTGCTTCATTACTCCTTAAAACAAAAGGGCAATTGGCGTTCCAGATGTTTTAGCTTGCAACTGAGTGATTTCTTTCTTGTCTCCCCCCAACACCATGCTTTCTTTTGCAATTCTGTCATCTATTTTGCAAGAGCAAATCATACGAGTGCAATCTTCTGCCTTTCACCCCTGCCCCGTCCCAGCCATATCGCTTATTAGATACACAACAACATTCGAAGGAGATATCCCATGGACAGAATCAGGAGATAACTGAAGTTTCTGCTTTTTGGGGACAGGCCCTGTGGATAATTCTTGAATGGGGGAGATTAATAGAGCAGTAGGAAACCTGTAGGTTTAGCGATTCAGTTTCTTTCCTATCAGCCCTTGAACAAACAGCAGAAGATTGCCACAATTTGTCTAGGAAAGAAGTCAATTAAATAAAGCAGGATGCATGCTTGTTTGTTTAATTCATTCCTCAACCCCTCAATGGTTGTTCCATAAGGTGAGCATAAACGTGGTGTACCCACCAAAAAGAGGCATTTCCAGAGCTCACCATCAGAAAGGTGCAGTAGAGGGAAGGGGACGGGAAGTTGGAGGCGAGAACAAGGAATTGAGTTATCCGAATTGAGCCTGCAGAGCCACATCTCATGAGCTGCCCTCTACAAGGTGTCCAATGCCCACTTGCCCCAGGCGGCCATACCACCTACCTATGGATGTTGCAGTCACCAGAGCCCTGGGCTGGGGCATCGCAGCCCTTTGATCCCGGTTCCACTGCAGGAAACGCTTGGGGAGGGCTGACTCCTCGCTCCTTCCAATGCACAAATATCTTTGGCTGCACCCCTGGGGAGAGAGGAAATTGTCAGCAAAGTAAATTGCGTTTCGGATTGCTTTTTGTCCCATTGTGAGAGCTTCACTTTAGGACCTATCATGGGAAGGTGTGACATGGTCAGGTGAAACCCCCACATCCCAGAGGCTGCTGCAGGGGCTCGATATATTAATAAACCAACTCCTTGCGGCTGAGGCAGGAGCCCAGAGCAATTGCTGCTTCTTCGGAAGACTATAGTTTTCTGCTGGAGGGGTGGGGAGAAAAAGACCTGTTTTATACCTAAATAATACAAATAATAAAGAAAAAAATAAATAAATAAGTAAATCCCGCTTGATAAATGCATTATTAGCTGTAGTAGGAGCAATTACAGGAAGAATGGGAAGTGACAGCTGCAGGCCCCAGATAGCCAACGCACAAAAGGGGAGTTTTAGACAAATGTCGTTCAGATAATGGGTCTGTTTCTCGTCTACTTTGGGGAGGGAGGTGGCAGATATGGGAAGCATTAGCAGGCTGTGCCACACGCAGGGAGCAGAGATGCTGCTGTACCAACCCTCTGCGAGAATAATTTAGCCTTTTTTTTTTCTCTTCCCAAATGCATCTGACTTCATATTTGTTTCACTGTGGGTTTCACTGTCCTCACCTTCCCTGTTCAGAGCTGTTCCCACGAAGAGAGGAAAAAGAGAGTCCTGGGATCAGCTCTTTATAAGCATGTCTATTGCAGGACTGGGAGCTTGGATTAATAAAATCACAGGTAACCTCTAAGAATGGGATCACAGGCTCTGGGAGTGTCTGTGTTGGGTGGGTGGGGGGGCAATGGAAACTTGATGGCAATAGCCCAACAGAGACAATCCAGAGACTGCTATCAGGAAGTCCCTTCCTCCAGATATCTCAGGGACTTGCAGAAGTCAGGTCTGCCCAGGAATATCTCATTCACCAGGCATCTGCTTGCTTTCCCCAGTACGTTGAATACACTCTCTCCCCTTCGCACGGTCCACATCTGTTGCCTAAAGCAATGCATTTCAGAACAGCAGCCTTCCAGCCCCAGTGGGCAAAACCAGCATCTCTTCCACCGTGACTAGCTTCTATATTTGTGAGCTCTGCGTAGCCTGATCTTAAATCTGTGTGTCCCCTCTGCCAGGTGCTGCTTGGCTAGGACACGGAGATGAAGCAGCTTGATGGGTATCATTCTGCTCCAGACCTTGAACCAAATATTCAAGCTATGGTGGCTGGGAGCTCATGGTTACCTCTTGCCTCAATGCTTCTCCCACTAAGGATGAACTGTGGAAAAAGTGAAGCAAAAGACCTCAAGTTTTTTCTACTGACCAGCTCTGTCCATGCCCCTAAGCCTGCCCTACCTGTTACCCTTTCCCTGTGGGGCACACACCTTTTGCTACTTTAACTCATGGCACTTTTCCATTCGCACAGTAATGAAAGCTTTCGGCTGTTTTAGGAGCACAGAAAAGTGTAGGTGATGGAAGGTGGCGGGAGAATGACTCCTCTCTGTAACAGTGCATTCCATAATAACAGTGTGAGAACCAGTTGCAATTTTCTGGGGATGATGACACTGAGGTCAGACAAGCTGTATTGTAATTTACGTCCAGGAAAATGTAACCAGACATGACCAGACAACGAAGGATCACTCTTCCAGTTATTATGAACAAAGAGCATGCAGCGGGAAATCATAGAGACCTCCCTACCAGACCCCTCTGCCTTCAGTTTAGCTCCATCTCAGCCTAATTACACGGCCTGGTTTGCATTAGTATTGTCTTCTGGCTCTCCCGTGTCCCCTTCTCCCTGTGTGTCATTCAGAGCCATTAGCACAGATTGCACAACCATACCAGGGATTCCCCGAGGGCATGTATAAACTTTCCACGCAAAATATGATCAGTCCAGCCTGAGGCAACACCCAGGAGGGAAGATTTCAGCATGAGTGGTTAGAATTTGGAAAAGTTGTAAGTGACAGAGAGTGGAATCTAATAATAGGAAATGTTAGGCAGCCTTAATAGAAAGCACATTACGAGGCCTGGGCTCTGCATATAATGTATCGTCTCCAAGTTAATTGCTCATCAGTTCAGTACATAAACAAAGACTGATGTTGTGACTGTGCAAGTGGCAGGGCTCATTCCACGTGAGCTTCCTGCTGCTGAATAAAAGGCTTGCTCCAAACACCATCCCCTGCCTGGCCATGTCGGCAGAGTATCTGGGAGAACAGCTTCCGTCCAGGTGGCCCTCCTGGACCTAAGGAGCCGGGGGTCTGTCACCCTGCGATGGCTGTTCTCTCTCCTGCCAACAAATGTGTCCCGCTGAAGCAGGGTTACTGCAATGTCTCCTCATCTTGAATGCCATCCCTTCTCCGGCCCCAGGCAGCTCTTTAGTAATTGCAGCTCCTGCCTGGTGTTTTGAAACCAGTTTTGCTTTTGTAGGAACAGGCACCTAGAGGCGCTGGGACAGAAGTACTGGCCCTGCCTGTGCAGTGTTATTAGAGCAAGGACTGAGGCTGGGGACAGGGAGCATCCTGCAGTTAGGAAGTGCCCAGGGGACCAGAGGCAAACCCAGCAGCGTCTCTGCTGATGTATACGAATGTGTGTAGGTCTGAAGCTGGAGGTCTGATGGACTCTGAGGGAAGAGGAGTTAACAGGTGGAATGGGTAAGGGTTGGAGGGTAATAAAACAGGACTACAAGGGGGTCATAGAAATTGCAGGTTAACCACAGATACACTTGGTTATTCATTTCTTACAGGAATCAAGATTCATCCCATCTGAAGACAGGTGGGATAGATTCATCCTACACAGTCCTCTGAAGGTGCCATCTGGAAATACGTTGGCACAACCCGTTGAGAGCTCAGACCAAATTTACAGACCATTGAAAAGAGGAGAGAGGAATCCTGCTCATGATATCATGATTTGATTTGTAGGATTTTGTTTTTCCATCCCTTCTGCTATTCCTGTGCACCAGGCTCTGCTTATCTCTCTCAAAATGTTACCACAGAGTCCTGTGCTGGTTCCTCACTGCCATCCTTCCCCCACAGATGAGCCCACGGAGACTGGGGCGGGAAGGGGAGAGGAGGGGGAAGCAGAATTATTCATTTATTGTGTTGTGAGAGATGGATAGTGGGTCTGTGGTCCTTCACGTGCAGGAGAGGTCAGTCCACACCACTAAGTGGAGCATCCCTTCTTGGACATGCCCTACTGTCTCAGGAATGATTGTTCCTACGGTGGCAGCTGAACCTCCTGCATCGTTGTGACGCGGCTGGAAATGAGATTACTGAGCTCCTGGCTAGTGCCAAAATTTAGCCTATTCCTACTCTTGTGCACAAACAATTAATGGGAAAGGGCTACTCAGTCCCAGAGCTCAGTGCAGCTGTGCTGGGACAGCAGCATGAAGGACGTGTTGCAGGGAGATGCCCAGTGCCCAGAACTGATCCTCACATTACTCACCAAGATGTGGATTGCTGGATCTGGATCCAGAGATCCAAACTGCAGCATCCATGATCCACAGGTGCCCTTGGGTACCACGGCATCTCATAGGGCACTATTTCAAGAGCTATCTTCTCCGTTACCCACAAAGACATACTTTTCCTGTGCTGGGTGAAAAGACAACAGCCCCATCTGGGCAGTTGGAAAGGCTGTCTCCATCACACCGGGAAGTCTGCACAGCCATTCTAGGCAGCGCTAACATCCCTTCTGCAGCTGTTTCTGTTTGGTCCCTGGGGGTGTCCAGAATATCTTTGCCAGTTGGAAGGGTATATACGCACACCTCCTAAATATGTGTGCATGGACTTTGGTGGGCAAGAGCGGGAACCTGATGTTTGCTAGCCACAGACAGTGAGGTCTGGCCTGATGGGGCTCTCAGTCTGCACCAAGCCTGTGGCCACCACACAGCCTCAAAGACTGAATTTGCATGGCTTGCTAAGCATTGTATTAACATCCCAGTCTGTCCCTGCTGGAACAGAGCTCCTTGGCGCTTGGCTTGGCAACCCTTTCTGAAGTAGCCTTAAGGGTTATCCATGAGAAATGCCCGAAATCTGGTATTCCTGATTGCATGAATGAGCGGTCTCACCTGGAACCATACAGCAGGAGGTGTAATGAAGTGTTGGTCTCTGGCAGCAAATAGGTCTAGACAGATCACCAGGCTGTTTCTAAATGGCAGAGAATGAATGGCCAGAGGTGAAAATTGTCTGCTCTCGGGAGCCCACTGTTTGCAGTGGTCTTACTGCCCAGGAAGGCAGCGTAAGCTATCCCATGGCAAAAGATATTCTAATTTGTCTTTGGCTCAGCCTGTGAGTCTGTAATCAGTGCTGCTAATCTTTAATAAAAGGGGTTCACAGGAGCCTTTGTTTATAATGACATGGTAGGTGATAGCTCTTTCTTGTTATAATCCCCTCTCAGAAAACATCTGATGGGGAAAATGTCTCCCTTGACAGTTTGCTTAAATTTTCATTTGCCAAAATGCTGAATAAACTTCTTGTTTGTCTAATGGAACTAGAAGGAATTGTGACACTTTTATTGTTTGTTTACTTCCTCTCTGGGGCACCAGCTAAATTGAAGATGTCATCACACAGCAATGAGAATCAAGCTTCTTAATTTAACTGATTGGTTTGCAAACAAGGGTCTCCAAAGCACCACTGAGCCATACAGGCTTTACAGTGACCACAAACCGAAACACATCAGTGAACAGGCAGGAGAAGAAATGCAATGGGGAGGTAATCCCAGAAAAGCTGCCTCTTTTACAAGGTATCGCACAAAAGCACTGGTCAAACAGCATCTGTAAAACCAGCAGCGAGAAGACAAAGAGAGCAATACATTTCCTATACATCCTACATAATTAGCAGCTGCTGCTGGATTAATGCTAGCACTAATTCTGAATAGGTGGAGGGGGGGGACTGGATTTCTTGCCTGAATCCTTTCTATTATTCAGTCTTTTTCTGCCCTTAAAACCAGGAGCAGAGTTACTCTAGCTTTACACCGCATCAAGCAAGGAGAGAAGGCAGCACTCAGGATGCAGACGGAGGAGCAGTCCCCCATGGATCGGCGAAGATTTTCAGACAGATCAAATGTTGAGCTTCAGGTAATTGGCAGAGATCCTTTAATGTCTGAGTTTAACACTCACCTACTAGAAGAGAACACAATTAGGCAATGAGATGTGCAAGAGTCTGAAGTGCCAGGTATAATAATTCAGCCATAGTACGCTGTTCAGCGGAAAGCTGAAGGCTGAGAGCTGTCAATTACACCAGGGGTGAATTAATACAACCAAATTCATGCACTGAAGCATCTTATTATTGCTATGATCACATTTTATTATGAAGCAGTTTGGGTGAGGTTATTTTTTTTAATTTATTTATCTATGTTAATTTTGTACAGAGGCAAATAAGTTATGAGTTGGGAATTGTATTAATTTCACTGCTTGGAAATATTTTAATAGCCGATTAGATCGCTTGCTAGTTGTTGCTTTTTTTCCTTCTTTCTGTTCATTATAAAATCTAGTGTTTCGTACAAGAAACACCATGGGGTAGCAAACCATAACCCCCTCTTGGTGCTCATCCCATACAACATTTACTAGCCACCCTCTAAACTGAACTGCCGGACCATACATTTCCTTGCCCCCTCCATGTGCATTTTAAGGGCTGGCCTCTCCAGTGCAAACAGAAGTTGATTTTACAGTCTGGAGGGAGGACTCTCCATCCTCCCCAAGGCAACTGAGCTGCATTTCACCCTTACAGCAAGCACAAGGGGACTCAGCTATCAGAATCCACAGTTGAGGAAAATCGTAATTCAGCCACATCCAGCAAATAATGTCACATACCGAGGGCACGATTGCGCTGCGCCACCCCAGCCTGCCCTCAGCAACGCTGCTCCATGCAGACCAGGCTGGAGGGGACCACGCAGTTAAGGGAAGCTGCTAAAGGGCCTTTTCCTTCGAGATCATGGTATCTAACCTGGGCTCACACCCAGGTGAAAGTCACCGGTGTTTGGTGCACATTTGGGATTGGTAGGAAGCTATCCCTTCAAAGGACACAGCATGGAGGACACCAAGTGAAGCCAAGAACCATATAGATAGCTTGGACACGCCACAGGAGACTGTGGGCAGGTGGCTGACGGCCACGCACTCGTTCTTACAGTGGATGATGCTCCTGGGCTCTCCAGCCAGCACCTTGTAACTGCACAGATCCAAGTTTTGTGGAGGAAGAGTGGAAAAAGGTAGCATTGGGAAAGGAAGAAATAATTCCTGTGGCCTCTCCTGTTTCCTTACAAGATTACACAAGGAAGAAACAATAATATTCAAAAGCCCAGCTTCCCTGAGATGATAGAGAGAGAGGGTTCTTTTGTGATGATCACATTCAAAGAAACAGAGATTTCTGAATATTTGCCCCTTTTACAACTTAGATCGAAAGTCTCAGTCAGTCTAGGGACATTAATTAGTTCTTCCTCTTGAGAGGACAGTGCTCCAAGATTTTCCTTCTCCACCTGCGTGGCACGGGAGATGTGAGTTTTGTGGTCTCGCTTCCCTGCTAGATATTTACCCATGGTGGAGCAGGAGAGTCTGCAGATCACAGCCACAGCCCCTGCCTCCAGCAGGTTGCTCAGCCCCAGGGCTGGCTCTGCCTTTCCGGACACCCGATCTGATCGGGAAGAGCCTTTAAGTGTCCCAAAAGTGAGAGAAAAGGACACTCCATTGCCTTGGCCACGGGTATTTCAGCACAGGCTCGACAACTCTGGCTGCTAACATCGGGAGCTCCGAAACTTAGAGGAATCCTCCAGTAACATTTTTCTTTGGCTTAATTACTGAAATAGACAAACTGGAAATTGGCCCATCATGAAGATAAATAGCAATAAAAAAAAACACAGTTGAGAAAAGTGTTCCTGCTAAATTATAATTAACCACCCACCAGCAGCTACCTGACAGAGGTGAGAGGGGAGGCTGCCAGCAGCCCCTCGGATCGGCCGGCAGCGCTTCCCGTGATGCTCCTCCTTACTGCACCTCCGGGGCACTTAATGCCCCATTTTGCTTTCAGTGCAATTATAAAAGGCCACTTACATTTGCTACCCACCCCCCCCGCCTTTGTCTCCCCACCCCAAGTTCTCTAATAGTCTAAATTATCAGCAAATTGCCTATTTGATAAGGGCAAGCCATTTTGCATTGAGAGCTGAACTATTTCCCACTTCTGGGGGATAATATTAGGCAAATAACAAGCATCATTCTTTTGACATGTACAATTATTTGCCAAGTGTATGTTTGAATAGCCTGCTCCTTTGTGTGACAGGGTCCGTTCCCCATTAGCATACTTGACAGATGAATATGCTGGGTCCTTGTGGAAAACCTGGCAGTAACCATGGTGATTGGGAGACAATGTTTTGAGTGAGGGATGTATTATCAATTTCAACTGGAAGTAAAAAAAGTGTATCGCTAACGAGCTGATCTGCAATCCAGGAGAAATACAATGTTCCCAGGTAATTAAGCCAACCTTGGTACTAGTTTTAAACTCACATAAATTAGAGGCAGGGGTGTCTACCTATTTTGTTGTTTCACTGGTTCCCAATGGAGGTTTTTCTCCTTGATTTTTAATTAAAGTTCTGTTTGAAAGAACTGAAATGTGGCTGTCTTCATGCTATGAAGTTCCGGGGGCCCCAGGGCAAAGTGGATAACCAGGACACTCTCTGTCCCCGGCTGTGTCAGAGGGGGGTGAGCGGCCAGCCTTGCAAAGCAAAGCTCCCAGGGCAGGCTCTCTCTTGACCATCACCTTTCGGGTTACCCTGGCTTTATCCTGAGCTTTCTTTTTGGAGCTGTGGAAGGAGGTGTTGCCCTCATCACTCTAGTGACAGCAGGCAGATCAGCAGTGGCTGTAGACATCTCCTCTCCTGACCTTGCTGATCCAAAGCCTTTGATCCCTGGGGTCTTCCAGCTCTGGGACATGCCATAGCTGTCCCCTCTGAGGGGAAGGGGCTGATCGAGCCCCCGGAGAACCCCACTGAATGCCTCCAAAATATTGGTTGCAAGGTACTCCCTGAACAAAACAACACTCGTCCTGCAACAAGTGAGGCAACCCCCAACCTTACAGGGTCAAGAAGGAAGCAATGAAGAGGGGGGGAGTGTTTGCTTTTGCTGACTGCACAGCAGAGGGGGAATCTCTCCCCTCGTGGAGGCGATTTCATCTCCAGGGCAGCTCCAACATTTGCACTGGGTCCCAGCCCCTCCTGTGCAGACAGATTTCCCAGTTGAAGTCCTGGGGAGAGAGGCCGACAGACACCACCACCCACTTAGGGTTACCTGGTGCATCTAAAGAGACAGCTCTGGCCACAGCACCAAATCCATCACAGGCAGGAGAGACATCTTTATGCCTTCATTTGATTAGAGAGGCTGCTCACATGCTTCTCCCCCTTGGGAAAGAGACTAAATAACCTATGCATAGCAATGCTTTGCCTCGAATCTTGCCCATTTAAATCTATACAGAATAGGTGAAAAGCATCTCCATTTTGTCCTGGTAGTTATTTTGCATCAGCTTTGCCTGGGGATAGACTGACACAAAACCCAGGCAGGGAGGAACAGGACCAGCTTTTCCCCTCACGCTCTGCTAATAAAACCGAGCAACCTGTTTGAAACCACTGCCTGGTCCCCTCTGAACCCCCTGAATCCCAGTAACACATCACCTGGCTTTGCTGAAAAAAAAAGGCAGATTATAGAAACAAGGTTATTATTAGCAGTTTGATTAGAAACATATTCTCTACAGTCCTTCATTAGAAGGAACGTCCCTGCCTTTTTAGACACAAATTTGCCCTCATTTCCCACACACCTGGTGCTCTCTTGCTTTTATTATTGTAAAATATCGACTTGGAAAATGCTGAGTCAGGTGCCTGAGGTCAGAGAAGGTTATTTTTACCGAAGTAATGAATCCTACTGCCTTTGAGGACTTTTTTTTTTCCTTGCCTTTTCCTTTTTTCTGTGTCTTTTTCAGGCAAATGTTTGATTATTTTTCCCCCCCTCCACCCCCAGCCTCTGTCCCCATCACTCTCCCTGTTTTGGACTTTGGCAGGTTGAGAGCTACAATTAGAGCCAGTGTTTATGGTGCCGGCCATATGGCTGGCGATGCAAAACAGCAGCTGCATGGGAATCTCGGAACGAGCCCTCCTCAAGGTCACGGCGCACATGGAAGCGTGCGCCCGCCCAGGTGGGACGCGCAAGCTTGTCGCCGGTCGATCTGTGATCACGCACGTACCTCGTCGAGTGCCTCTGCCGCAAACTAATGCCGGAGCAGCTGCAGAGCACTAATCATGTCGCAAAGGCAGTCGCTCTGCACAGCGCCGGAGCCGGGAACGTGGAGGGGTTTCTGCCTCCTCTTCAAGAGACCAGCTGCAAATTCCTGCAGGACCACAGCACCACAGAGCGACCCGGGTGGCTCCCAAAGCTTCCAGACAGCCCTGGTGAGCTTGAGTCTTGGGAGCTGCAAGTGCTTCTGGTCTTTTTTTTGGGGGGGAAAAAAAGGAAAATAAGGTAGGAGACGGGCTGAAGTCACCCAGGAGCATATGGTGCCTTAAATGCAAGGTCTAGGCTACTACTGAGACTGAGGTTTCCCTTTTATGAGTGGGTCTTCTAGAGGGAGTTTGCCTTCATGGGGAAGCGGACAGCCTGGGTACCGCTCGTCGAGAGCCACAGGAGACAGGGGCTCTCAGGGCAGCAAGCACCTTACTCTCCCGAATCAGGCTGATTTCTGCCCATTTTGTTTCTGTGGTGATCCTCTCCTTCCCATCCCAAAGATAAGTGACAACGTGGCAAGCACTGTGGCCCTTTGCCTGACCCATGGTCTCAGCTGTGCCAGTCACAAAAACACGGCAAAAACTCCCATCGCTGCAATCACGAATGCATTATGCCCACGCCTAAAGAGCAGAATTTTGTTCCAGATTGGGTAGATTTTTTTTTTTTAGCAGAGGAGAGTGTTTAAATCACTTATTTTCTGCAGAAATGGCCCTGTAAAAAGCAACCTGAGCATCTTCTGCACCCAGCTGCTTTTCAGGAAACCTAGCTGACCAAGCTGGGATTTCCTCCGGGTCTCTCGTGACATTAGCAGATACGCTTTTAAAGATGTCACATTCATAAAAGAGCAAGAATGTGACCTGACTGAAGCAGGCACTTCCCAGGCTGTTTATCACCCTCCCATAAATGAATGAGAGCGTTTGATGCTTACAGGCTCTAACTAGATCAGAAGGGCACTCTCTGGGACCGCGCCAACTGCCCTGCTCTTCTCTGAGAGCACAAAAGTGCACGTCCCAGGGACTGACACACGGGCCAGTGAGCAGCTCGTCATCCCAAAGGAAGCCGGGGAGCTTTACGTATCACCTGGCATGGCCCATCTCTGAAATGCACCCAGTGCTGCATTTCCAGGATGTCCCTGTTTAACAGTATGTGGCAACACCACGCCGCAGTTCGATACGGGGAGGGAGGGGGGCTGCCACAGCTGTCTAAAACTGCCAAGAGAAATTAGCCCAATGCCAGCCTTTCTGCAGGACACAGCCTCCCAGCCCTCGCCAGTCCGACTGCCGTGGCTGATTTGGGACCCAAGGCTTTAATTCTCGCCTGAAAACCAGCAAGCAAGATCTTGCCCGCCTGTGTTAAGGATTGCCCCCCACACATACCCCAAAACTAAATCTGTATGTGAAGGCACGGGAGAGGTTTCCCAGCTAAGCACTTCATTCCCAATGCTGTTATCTATAGTAACAAGTTCAGTCTTCATATGGTGCTCACAAAAAGTAACAGATACGGAAAGAAAATGGCACATATAAAATTTCTCATAATATTATGCCAAAAGTTTTATCAAAGGGTCTTCAGAGTTTTAAAAGAGAGGAAAGGCGCCTGAAACTAGAATAGTTAAGGTATGTAATAGAAATGTTAAGTGAGAGAACAAGAAGAATGAAAATAACTTAATATCTTGCATTACCTTGTGACGTCTCAATGCCCAGCACAAAAAATCAGGCATTCGATGGCAGTGAAAGAGAAAGGCGGACGAGGTGATGGGGCAGAATTCTTTTCTGGGATCAGACATGTTCCCTCCCATGTAGACAGAATGCTTAAACCATGGACATCTTCCTGTGAGTCTTTAACAGTGCTTAATTTAGGTTTCACACTATGTATTGCTATGCACGTGGCTGCAGAGAGCAATTGAAAACATCTTAATGAGGTACTTGGGCTCCTTATATAGCTGGTGAGGAGAGCTGGTGACTGACAAACAGCTGAGAAAGCCTGGGAGCGATCAGAGCAGCTCTGCTCTGGAGAAAACACAAAGCACAGCACGGTATGAACTTTCTCCCTTCAGGCAGGAAATAATTGCCTGCCTTCCCAAACCAGGGCACTTCTGTGCCTATGTGTCACTGGATAAAGTTTTCAGCTGAGCAAAGCACAAAAGAGGAATTAGCTATCTTCAGGGTTAATCAGGGTAGGACGGAAGCTTTCCAGGTTGCTCCTTGGGGTGCGTATACCCCCTTGCACTTTGCTGACCAGCCTCACCCATGCCAGGGTCTGAGGAACGGCTTGTTAGAGAGAAACCCCAAATCTGGTGGTGAATTCAAGGTTCTGGGTCCAGAGTTGCTTGGGACTTCACTGTTAACTGCATCCCTGTGCTCCAAGACTGACAAACTGGGTGATGATGGGAAGAAATTACCAATCTGATTTCCTCCTGTGATAACCCCACTTGGGCAAGGTGCTGAGCTGGGCTGACTCCAGCAGTGGAGACACCATTACGGGCTCCTTGACATTTCCACTGTGAGGCAGGGGCCACTGGTGCTGCCCAGGTCCGTGAGGTGTCCAGACAGAGTCATGTCCCATCCTGTAATTGCAGGCTTTTCTGGGCTGCAGCAGCCAACTATTTCCAGAGAGATCCAGAATGAACATTACTATTAGACATAGGCCTGAAGACACATTAAAACATAATGAAGTGTCTTAATCACCCTTTACAAGCTAAATTTATCACTGGGAACCCTGCAAAATGAAAGTGAAAGAGCAATTCCACAACAACGCTTACCCAAGACAGATTGAGAGATATTATTTGTTGTTAATGAATGGCAAATTCATTGCTGTCTCATCCCCGTGAATGAAATTTGTGGGGACGTGGAGCAAGGGCCCCAGGCTGCACAGAAAACATTTTGCAATCAGCTCACGGCACCTGTTTAAACTGCCTGGAAGCTTGGTTACACTGATGCTCTGATGCCCAGACACAGGCATGTCTGCCTCAAAATCCTCTGCTAACCTGGGGCTCAATAGCTTTCTGGCCCCTGCAGATTCAATCGACTCCGGCAGCAGGATTTTCCTTCACAGAGCCCAGGGGGAGAGCACAATGATTTCTGCAGCTTCTTTAATGAAGCCAAGACATCTCAGCCTAAGCGGTATCTTCCCCTGCATAATTAAATATTTGGCAGTGGCTAAATATTCGGGGTAAGTACCCTAGGTACGTGGTGTCTGCTGGGCTGCTGAGGTCCCAGCAGCACTCTGGGTATAAAGCACCTGCAAAGTTGCTCTCCCTATCCATGTGCATCCCCACCGGACGATGCGAAGCACGGGGGTCTCCTGGCCTTTCCTCTCCCTGTCCCACCGCAGCGCTCTCAGAGCTCCCACCGCTCCAAACCTGCACCACTTGCTG
>VYZM01017050.1:34678-45252 GCA_013398915.1 Dromas ardeola
AAGCAGGCTTGCTTTGTTGTTGTTGAGGTTAGGTTTCGAGCCCAATACAATTTTTGTGAGATTATTTGTGAAGGGATCAAACTCAGCCTTATGGTGAAAACTCAACGGCCCTTACCTACACACTACCATGCTACACCTGCAGCATTACATTTTCATTCCATTGAATCAAATCTTCATCATGTCTTTAGGGTCTTGATCCCAATGCATGTGCACTGCCTAGAACATACATTGAGCTAAATAAACTTGATTAATTTTGTGCCCTACAACAGATACTGAAAAGTCTGAGTATTTCAAAACAGGAGGTGTAAAAAGCAAAACCTCTACAGCTTTAATAGTGAAAAAAGTATTCTAAAATTTAAGGCTATACATTCTGCATGATCTCTAAATTCTTGGCTTTTGACATAGGTAATTACTGAAGTCAAACCTTGCTGTGGAAATTTTTGGTATTTAGTGTCAATAATAGTGATTTCAACGAGAGGACACAAAGAAAATCCTCAAAGACACCCCCATCTTTTACAGAAATAAGTTTTCCTCCTCTGGCAATCAGTACTGTTTTCATACAAAAGAAAGGAAATTAGAACATCTGGCAAAATGACCTTTGCAACGTTCCTAAGAATGGAGGGTTTACTGAGTTCTTATATAAACTGGAATCCTTCCCACCTGATTGGTACATAAAGATGAGATGAGATCAAGTTAATAAAACATTCGCAACTGCACACCCTTACTTCTTTTTTGATTTCCCTTTAGTGTTTCATAACCCATATCACTCTCATCTAAACATTGATTTTTCTTGTTTGTTGGTTTTGTTTGTTTGTTTACTTCTACTGTTGTGACATAATTTGGTTTTGAAGATTTTGATCTATTGAAGAGCCTAAGTTTATTGCAGGGTGTCACATGAGAGAGAAAGAAGCGGCAATGTTTGCATAGTTGCCTCTAATTACAGGAGAACTTGACTGGACAACTCAGACCTTTCAAAAGACCTGTTCTTTTTCCTGCTCTTTTTTTCTCCCATGTGATCGAATCCTCATGTCTGCAGTGGAGTAAAGTAACAGTGATTTCAGAGACCAGCAATAACTCAGCAGATTCATTCAAGCACAGAACAGGGTAAAAAGGCTAAATGAAAGGTATGGAAAGACTTCTGAGTGCAAAATTACTGTTCAGTCTAGTGGGGAAAAAAGGGTGACTGCGCAGGCATTTAGAGGGACATTTGGTCATATCAACTGTTGCCATTCATACTTTTATGGCTAGTTATCCAAATGCTAAAATTGCCATAAAAAGATAAGCAAGCCATCCAGCCCTATGGATCAAGTACAGCCCTGTCATAGCATTTTATTATTGCCTCTGAAAAGCAAAGAGATTATGCCTGTTAAAGAACGCAATTTTTTACCAAACGGCACAAGGACGAGAGCTATTCTAGCAGCACATCTCTCACACTGACTTCCAAGGGAGGGGGGCAAAATAATTTGAACAATTTTTGCTAAACCAAGGATCTGACAAATTTATCATCATACGAACACAAGAATTCCTCTTAGAACTCAGGTTAAGAGAGATCATTGTAGAGAGACTGAAGTTAAGCCCTAATAGTAGGGTCCACTTTAAAAGGGCACGTGCATAAGTCATTTGTAAAACAGAGCAGAAAGATAATTTCCTGCAAAGAACAGTGGGGATTTTGTCCTAAACAGTTATAACTTCCAGACTGCTCCGGTTCCAGCTTTAAACTGCTTCTTTGTCTGTTTCTAGGCAGCAAAACAGGCAAAGAAATGTTCATCTACCAATACTGCTGGAGGTCCCAGTTTTGGTTTCCAGACCATATTCAGTGCCAGCTTCCTTGCCTCCAGTACTTAAAAGAAAAAAGTGCAGGAACTGGCTTAGTTCTGAGGAGCTTTTTCATATCATCCTTCTGTTCACTCAGTCTTGAGGTAGACATTATTTCACTGAAAACCAAACGAATATCCTATTGGCTTTAAGGTTTAAAAAATTGAATGCATAAGTAAAAACACAATAAAAATGAGAGACACATGCAGAGCCACCACCAGGTGGAAAGGTTATAGGATATGATAGCCAGACAGGAAGTGATATTTCCAGGTAATGTTCTTCTGTCCTTAATTCCTTCTGATTGTATTCACCATTTTATTTTGGTAGGTCAGAGCAGACATCCTGTAATGACAAGGATGATTAAACCCACTACATACTAGATTCTACTCAGTGTTATTTTAGCACACAGTTCAATACTGCACAACGGTCCCACAGGACTAAAGGGAGACTCTGGTTACTTACAGAAGGAAAAAATAATAGTTGGCTTTTCATTTGAGAAGCTCACAGATTTTTTTGGCATGCTTGTTTTATTAATAGCTGGAGAGTTATGGTTAAGGGATTCAAATGTAGTGTACCTATAATTCCTTTTGTTCTAGCTGTACAAAAACTTAGACACATGAACAACTTAATCCTAGTGAAATTTTCAAGAACAAAATAAAAGTTTAGTATATGCAACTGAATGAAGTCTACCATTACATTTGTGTCGCTGGGACTTGTGACATTATTTTTCCTGCTGCATTCCTATGCAACAGAAATGGCATTATTTTAGCACAGGTTCTGAGAACTGCTTGCTGCCTCTCTACTTACCTGCTTACAATAATGTGTCTGTGTTGCAAAAACACAAACAAAGCATGTCACTTGCTGACTGAGCACCAGTGTATTTACGCACAGGGGGAAAGACTGGGGAATGCTGAAGATGAAGGCTTGGTACTTACTCCAAATGTTATCAAATTAGTTCTTTGCATCAATTCACGAGGACAAATTTTCTCAGTAGAGTGACAATTACCAAGATGGCTCAGAATAGTCTTGGAGCAATTCCTAGGCATCCTCCCATTACATGTATTCTGATCAGTTTTTCCTCACTCCCTCATATACATTTGTTCTTTGCACCTAGATTTTAAAGCATAGGGACATGAAAACATTTTCACCAAAATGGTATCTCTAAAATTAAGTCCAATGTCATCAGTACAGTAATGAAGTTCATTCATTAAGGAAGAAGATCTTTGACCATCCAATGTCTCACTGGCCCTGAAAGCCAGTAATAAAGAGTACGGATATTTCATGAAATCCTGTAAGGATTTACTTTATTGAAGAAGCATGCTTTTAATTAAAGCAAAAATTTGTTTCTTAATTAGAGTAAGCATATTAAGCGAAAGAATCAGGAAGTTTACAAGGCAAAGTTTATGGATCAACTTTATCATCAGTATCAGCAGGAGGATAAACTATCCAGTCTTCCATCAAACCAGCTTACTTGGGATCCACAGAGACCATTACTGTGATCCCAAGAATTTCCCAAGAAAATCAGTCTCCCCATAGTCCACCGAAGTGACTTTTTTAATTAAATCCAAATGTTGTGAATTTTCTTCAAACTTTCCACATTGTTGGGCATTTCCATGCTTAAATGAAAGTTGAAATTTAACCCATTTTGATATATTTGCAATCTATTAGAAGCATCAAACATGCTATCAAATCACAGAGCGCGACCAAAGCTTGAGTGCAATGTGAGATTTGTCTCTTCCTAAACGGATATGATACCAGTCCTGCAAATGGATGTATATAAAACAGACCAATGAATTCCACCTGCCCCGATTCAGCTGCAAGATCAGGAAACACCTTTTTCAAGTTCTAGAGTCTCTTTTACAATGTGTATGCAGTCTCTGTGAAACAGTCATCTATACTTACCTTGTCCATACTCATGTTTCTACATGTATAGATACAGTTCTGAAATGCATGTTTGATAGAATTTATTTGGGCCACAGAGTTTACAGGAAGCAGGCACTAAAAAAAAAAAATAAAATCATCTACTCTAGACATTATAGTACATCATTCTGCACCCTGAACTCCTACCTAAATAATATGACATCTTGGTGTCATATTCTATCGGAAAGACCACCTCTGCCAAGCTTCTCCAAATGGCTTGGAATTGAAAGTGAGTTCAATTCAGATGAACCTAACATGTAATGTAAGATATAAACTTCAGAGGAAGGGAAAAAAAAAAAAAAAAAAGAAGGACAGTCAAGAGATACCAATCATGCATCTGAAGGAGACACTCTCAATTAAGAATAAGATCTGCAAACAAAATTACTGTTTGGGAAGGTTCAAGTGTAAACTCCATCAGCAGTTGCCCCAAGCATGTTACACTCTCGAAGACAGTATGCACAAAGTAGTTCGTCCATCTCACTGTTCTCACACTTACTATTTAGTATTGCAGGCTGAAAGTATTTACAGGGTATTTGGCACAGTGCAGCAGATACTCATCAAGTTCACACCATAGCTTTGCTTGCAAAAACACATTCTTACATGAACATCCTTCCAACAGCAGAAGACAACACTCTTAATATCCAAACCTTCCCAAGACCAGCAGCCACAGGAATATACCACCCATACACAAGGGACAAAGCACAGGAGGTATCAGTGGTTCTAACTTACATCCCCTTGATCACCAACTTGTTGCAACTGGGTCTTCAACAATGGTCCTCCTTGTGGAATTCAGAAACAACAGCTTAGGCAGCAGGGACTGCTTCCTTCTGCAGCTCTGCATTTAGTTTAACACACAACCTTCACTTCAGGGTACAGTCACTGCAAATAGCGCAGGGTAACCCTGGTATGGGAATGTGAACTCCATGTAACCTCTTTATGAGCCTTGTTATCCCCCAACAGGTATCTCGTCTTCAGTCATGCCTTACATGTGTAAAGTCAAATAGCAACTAATCCAGTCCAACTGGCTGCCTTAACTTTACTGAGTTGCCCACTAACAAACGTGAGGAGAAAAAAAATTAAAAATATCCTTATTTGTAACAGTATCTTACTTGCCTTCAAGCTAATCCCTTTATGAGTGTACTGGGTATAAAGAACAAGGTTTTGGTAGCAGTGGTGGGGCTGCAGGTGTGGCCTCTGTGAGAAGAGGTATGAGGCTGCCCTGTGTCAGACACAGCTGGCTTAGCAATGGACCCACTGCAGGCCAAAGCTGAGCCAAAGTTTGTCACACGTCTATGAAAACAGATTTAAGAAAGGGCAGAAAAAGCTGAGACTGAAAGGACTGGTGGAGGGTACCAAAGGAACAATAAGGTCAGAGTAGGAGGCACTGCATGTTGGAGCAGGTACCACCCCAGAGGAATGGCAGCCCATGCTGGAGCAGGTACACCCCTGAAGGGACTACAGCTGGTGGTAGACCTACACCAGAACTCAGGAAACAAGGACAAGGGAGCAGCAAAAGAAAAGAGAAAAAAGGAGCAGTAAAGCAAAAATGCTACATACTGACCCCTAACTCCTGCATCACTCATTGCATCACTGAATGTATGATGTATGAAGTGTAACCTGCGTCAATAACAAGGGAGGAGAAGAGGTGCTTGGAGTGAAGTTAAGCCTGGAAAAGGGGGGGGAAGAAAAGTGTTTTCCCAAAGTGTTCAAATGTTTACCAATGCCCCAATCAGTCATTAAATATTTATGTTAATGAGCAATAAGTTAATTGAAATTCCACTAGTGGAGTCTGTTTTGCCAATAACAGTAACTGGTGAATGATTTCCTCGTCTTTATTTTGACCCATAAGTTTTCTCCTGTTCTTCCTGTTTTCTCTGTTCCTCCCCCAGCCCCATCCTGCTGTGGGGGTGGAAGGCTGCAAGCTTGGCTGCTAGCAGAAGCCAACCCTTCACAATGACGAATGTGTATAAAGCTTTAAATTTATAATTCCTTGGGAATACAAATCTTACAGTATAACAAGCTGTTTCAATAAAGGACTTGCTTGATTAAATTCAAGTCTCTTGCAAATAACATTATTCATTCTAATCAAAAACCCTTCATAGGGAATGAGAAAATAAATAGCACCTTAAAAAAAGCCCCCTTGCCCCTCAATGCATAGTCTGAATTATTGATTTTTTTTTTTCTTCAAAAAGAAAAAAAAAATCAGCTAACATAAACCCTTTAGGGGTTCCTTCTGGTAAAAATCTGCTCTCCTGTAAAGAAAACTGTTTTCTTTACAGAAATGTTTTTCAACAGATGACAGACACATTTGAGCATCTATTTTAGAACATTTCTGTTCTTGAAATTGAGAAAATTAATTAGGGCTATGTTCATTGCTTTGATTACTTTTGGCAATTTTGAGGACTAACGTGGGACATCAATAGCAAGAAACTATGAGTGCTCAGATGTTAGTTTGCTCCAGAGCACCTCCTGGGTGTATAATGCAGCACACAGGAAGAAAAGAATTGCTATTAAGTGACAACCTAGCTTTTAATAAGACACTGTTGTATATATGTATCTATTGTAATTCATTTACTCAATGGAGAATATTAGCATTGAAAAGTAGACAGTTAGTGTGATAAAAGAAGAAAAGCCAGAGGAGATAGCTCATGGCAAGAAACTGAACTAAGTTAATCAAAAAGGATACTGACCAGCATGCTAGATGCCTTTCAGTGCACAACAGAGTAACCCTTCAGGTCCCGTGTCAACATAAATAAGTGAAAGACAACATAGGAATTACATTTCAGCTTTATATTATACTGACTCTATTGTTAGCACACCTGTCATGTCACACTCGAGAGAAAATAGCATTTAACAATTTATTTGTGCACTAATGATTCCAGCTAGAATCATTATAAAACACAGGTAGATTACTCTCTCCTACCTGTCCCTAAAAAGAGAAATCTTGTCCCTGGCAAAGTCATTCAACATACTCAATATTTCACCTGAATTCAATACACTCATGAAGTCTTAATACATCAGAGCGCACAACTTTGAGATGTGAACACCTGTATTCTTCTCCCTACTGCAATCCATAACATTTTTATATTAGCTTCCTTTAGAAAGCAGAACAAAGAGGTTCTGGCTCTGCTTGGTCAATTTCTTCTTAAAATGTTACCAAATTTCATACAAACCAAACCCAAGTTCTGTAGACTCCTCCTAAAACCACAGCATTTATCTCTGAAATCTAAGTAGAAGAGGGAGGACTGCAATAGTTTCAGGATTTAACATTTTCTACAATTCTCTGATGGCTAAATTCAAAGAGCCATCAGAGAATCAACCTATGAATATTTTGAGTAAACTGGGAAATGCCACCCTGACATAACTCACTGCAGAAATTTTTCTTTTTATACAAGATTATGTCAGATTGTGATGCATGTTTATTGATTTATATGCACAAACAGCATGTGGAGATCTCTTAGTTAACGTAATAGTTCAGTGTCATTAGTTCCTCCCACTCAAATTTATTTCACATTAAGTTTTACTTCATTATTAAGCTTCTTTTCCCAGTCAACAGTCAGAAGAAAGAACTTGCAGATGCAATTCCTATGAGAAGCGTGCTTACTAACTACGAAGGTGAAGAATATTCTTGCTATCAACATACATTTCTCACTTCCCTCTTTCCATAGTTAGGATCATAGTCCCTATCACAGTGACCATTTTCTTCCAAACAGATGCCACAAATTACAGCCTATAAAGTTGAGAGCCAGTGTCTTAACTGTATAAGGAGGAACTCTTTACTTTTAGAGAATCATAGTAATTATTGTAGGAAACTAATTTACAAAACTTTGGCAGACTGCAATAATCTCTGCTGAAACAGTGCTATTTAAAAAAATATTATCAACAGAATTACAGTATCATAATTTTATATTTCATACTGTTATTCCTCTAGCCTTCGGGGTGGGGCAGAGGGATTCAAAACTTCTGGACAGTTTGGGTACTGGACGTTCAACTGCAAAAAACAAATCTAGATTTCTGTGACTGAGTCAAGAAGACTTCAAAACCAAAATTAACCAAAGCAAGTCCAGCCACACTTGTAACTAAACCAGAGCCAAACTAAAAATGTATTTGTTCAATTTCTGTTCTTTTAACCGCGCAAAAACTTCTACCTTCAATCTAACAGTAGATGGACATCTAGTGGTGTAATATAACTGACTCCTTTTTTAAATAGCTTCATATATTCAAAGCCCCATAAACAGAAGTGCTTTCTAGCACATTAATAATTAAAATACCATATACACACCTGAGGGCTTTTTTCAGCTGTGATTTACCTGCCTTCTTAATTTCACAAAAGTACCATCACTAGAAATCAAGGCTCTGGGTTCAGATTCAGAAGACTTCAATCAAGGAAAATTTCATTTTGTAGTGAGAAGAGTTTAATATAATCAAGTTTAAATGCACACAAGCTCAAAGAAAAATACAGTTCCCCAATACCTGTAGAGCAAGCCCTTAGTCAGGTAGGTGGAATCCAACACTCGCGGTGAGAAAGGTAGGACAGCAATCAGTATCACTGGCAATTACCAGAATTTGCTTCTCCAGGGGGTACTCTTACTTATGGCTGAGTTCTTACCACAGGTGTATGCACTTAACACTTTTTCCAGCCAAGTTTTGAGTGACTGAAGCAATGAAGCTTCTGCCCATCATCATCAGCCCTAATAATGTCTGTCTACTTCCTGTTACTGCCTTCTGCCCAAATAATAACATCATGTGATATTTAACAACCTTAGTAACTGCAAGTGATTCTTTTCTGCACCGTATCTTGGAAAACAAGAGTTAATCACAGACAGAAACATTTAAATGTCTGGGATACATCAACATTGATGCAAAGATGCTTCTTCAGCTACAAAAAAAAGTAGCCAATTGTAGTATCTGGCTCCAAAACTAAAACACTACTACAAGCAAAAGGCAAAAAATGATATGTATGAAGTATCCACAGTAAAGACCTCACTAACTTACTCTACTTTTTGTATATTTAGAAGCTTCTTGTAGAATTTTAAAGCAGATTATTAAGAAACAGAAACACTCAAGCCATTTATTATCTGCAGGGCCAACGAACACTGACCATTAATTAGCAAAAAATTAATTCTCCAAACTGACATTCTGAATCCTGATTAGCTAGAAGAGATCTTAGTTTATGTTACAGAATAAATGTTTTTGACATGCAGATTTAAATAAGAAATAACATTTTCTGTTGTTCTGCCCAGTTCGGCCTCCTTTTCATCATGCGTGTCACTCTGGATAATTCAGAGTTGCCCGTGAGCTGTAAATGGTTTAGTCTGAAGCCATGATACACAAATTAATTTTAGGCTATACAAGTTATGCCACTACGACTGAACATCAAATTGAAGCAGACCTTGACCGAAATTCCTTGTTTGCTTTCATGGTATCATTAAGCAAATATTGAACCAATATGTCTTTATTCAGAAAAATCCGTCAGTGTAATCTGTATCTTTCCTATGGTCCGAAAAAAAACCCACAAACCTTACCAGGAGCACAACCAAAAGCAAAGCTATGAAGATTACAGGAACTGCCCCCTATATGAGAGATCACAAAAACCAAGTCATCTTTTACACAGAGTATTACTGCATATTCTATCAATGCAGTCTGTAAAGCGCAAAAGGGGTAAGGAAGAGAAGATGACAGAATGGGAGCACTAACTCTGTATGTAAGAACATCAGAGGGGAAGCGTAATAGATTTTAGTATTTCAGTACCTAGTATTCCCGCATTTAGCTGCACCTCCTACTAAATCTATCATCAGAAAAGACGCTGAAAAGTCACACACTCATAAGGGAAAGCTTCAGACTAAGTTGCCAGGCAGTATTTTTTACGTTTCATGAAAACATTTCCCTGCAATAAGCTGTGTTTTCAGGCAGAAATAAAAGCCCATAGAATCACAGAATTGCCCACGTTAGAAGGGACCTCGAAAGATCACCTGGTCCAACCTTCCATGGGAAAGAGCACAGATGAGATTATCTGGCACCCTGTCCAATACCATCTTGAAAACCTCCAGTAATGGGGACTCTACCACATCCCCTGGGCAGGTGGTACCAATGAATGGCTGTTCTCACTACAAAAAAATTTATTTCATATGTGAAGATGAAATCTCTCCCAGTGCAACCTATTCCCACTGCCCCATGTCTTCACCACACGGCTCCTTGTGGAGAGACCCCACCCCTCAAAGACCTTGCCCTGTATTCAGTAGAAACTGTAAAAGCATGAACTGACAGCTGAACTGGTTTTCACCAGTGCAATTAATGAATGCAATTAATAAACTCCCAGACCCAACCCTTCTAGGGCACAGCCCTAAGACACTGCTTCCAGAAGCGATACTGACGAGGAGGCTTCCCAGCCCAGAGCTCTCAGAGCAGCCCAGCCTCATGAATTCATCCTGCCACACAAGCTGGGGAGAGGGGAAAGCAGGTGCTATAATGCAAACAAGAAATAAAGCACTGGCAGCCACCTCCCAAGGAGGGCAGCTTTCCCCTAAACCACTCCTAAGGAAGAAATAAAAAACCAAAACCAAACATCCTAGATAGGAGATCTAGGTTACAAAACCGCCAAACTGAAGCACACCAGGAGCATTTTTTTTTTTCTTCAAAAGAGGGGGCAGTACAATACACTTTTTCTTATTTGCTTTCTATTCTACACTTGTAGGACTGAAAGCGCTCTCTTTTCAGGCTAGAAACGCTATCCTGAAGATCAGAACATTAAATCCTCAAGAGCAAAACGTTAGCTATGAACAAGGCCTCAAACCCCCGCCTCTACAGCTTTGGGCTTCGAAGGAGCTACTAAATCTTTC
>VYZM01017050.1:46572-63679 GCA_013398915.1 Dromas ardeola
GGGCTGTCGCTGTCTCCGCCGCTGCCCTCCCCTCCTTTGGTGGGTATGCCCCGGAGACGGCAGCGCCGCTTGGCCTGCGGGGGAGACGTGGCGGTTCCAGCCGAGAAGAAGGCGGAAGGCCGGGGGTGCGCGTCGAAAGTTTGCCCGTCTCCGCAGAGGGAGCCTCCTTCGGGGCAGGTTGCGAAACGCGTTTTATTTTTAGGTGGGAACAAGTAGTGGCCGTGCGCTGCTGTTGGCTGGCGGGCCTGGGGGTCGCGCTGCAGGCACGGCACCTGAAGAGTGGGTACGGGCGCTTCTTCCAGCCGCTGGGGGCGCGGCCCCCTCGGTGCTTCTCGGGAGGATCCGTCGGAACCTCGCCAAAAACGTCCCTGCCCCGCTGGTTCGCCGCTTTCGTTCCCGGCCTCTCCCCTACCCCCGCCAGGCCTGAAAAGCTGTTCAATTTGACGTTGGAGGTGTAAGCGCTGAGCGTTTCAGAGGACGGCAAGTGGGCATATTGCAGCTCCTGAGTGTGCAGCTGGAGACAACTCTGTTGTATAACCAGTGATCAAATAAGTAGAGGAATACACGGTGAAATACAAGATGCTTGGCATAAGCTAGCTTCAGATCTCAAGCTTCCAGTGACGTGTTTTTAACCACATGAATATTCTTTCTATTAGGGATCCTATGGTATTATTTCAATACAGCATCAGGTTGGTGTAAACAAGGGTACGATGAGGTTGATTCAGCGTCTTGCTCAATATCTATAGACTTACTGCTAGTATTTAGTGGCTTCTGTGCAACCATTATACATTTTTCACCGTGTAAGTTGTCTCATTTTGTTGGATTTGTGTTTTTCGAAGTTACATTAAAGTTCCATATCTCACTGGCTTTATTTCTCATGTGCGAGAAGGGATGTCTTTGAAGCCTGTGTTTATCCTTGTTGCAGTGATCGTTGTACATATTCCATTATCCTGCCAAAGTAATTCTTTTCCATTAACTTGCTAAGAGCTCTGTAGTTGGCTTTTTATTTCATGAGTACTGGATGCCTTTGAAATGTATAAAAAGCATAGTGTTATTATCACGGTGGCCTATGCACGTAAGTGTGAAAGGATAGGAAGAGGAGTATCTTTTCTTTTAACGTGGTTGTTAATGTAGGGTGAGCTAAGTTTATATATGTAAAGTCTGTATATATACGCAAAAGTTATAGTTACCCATAATAATACCACACTGTGCTTACCAGCAACGGTGTGTGTGTGCATGGTCTGATAGCTATGTGCAGTACTACTTATCCCAGTACATTTTTCAGTGTATCTGTTAGAAATTATCAAATGCTTTTCAGAAGACAACCATCTTTTTGTGCATATAATCACTCTTGAATGCTTTTATACAGTGTGTGGAAAGTCTTTTTCACTTGCTGCATACCGGTGATATTCTTGCTAAGCACAAAAATGCATCCCTGACAGTCTTGGTGTACTTCAAGCTAGACATGGCAAAGAGTGTCATCTAGACAATGTTTTCTGGTATGCAAAAGCTAGGCCACAGAGCAGCATGATTATGGACACTGCTATGTAATAGGAAAGCTTTGAATTGCAACTGCAGCTAAAATTTTTGGTATTCATACAGGTGACTCTTGGCAGTCCAAGATTAGGTATTGACTCTGGCATCAGATTATGTGTGAAGGTGTTGGTGTTCAAACCTATTGTGATCAGGAGTGAGAGCAAGCTCAGCAGATATTGTTAAAGCAGAATTCTTCGTGTATGATTTAGCCTACATAGGTTTGGGTTTCCGAATGTTGCCTGAAGAATTGCTGTCAATGTTAGATTAAACAAGAGCAGTTACAAAATAACGTTTTGGGGGTGCTTTATGCATTTTTTCAGATAGTGCAAATAAGCTCTGGCCTGTCACCAGCCTTCTTTTCAACTGTGTCTAAGCAGTTCAGAGCCCACTGGTGCAATTACTAAGCATGTGGAACAGCTTGGATGCTGAACTGGATTCTGCAAGAACTTGACCTTTAAGGATGAAGCATGGGAAATACTACAGTTTGTTGCTAATAGGCAACAAGTGGACCTATCGAATGGAGTTCCTATGGCTAGCAAGTGCTGTCAGCTCCTGCTGTCGTGTAACTTTGATAGACCCCTAGAGGAGGGCTGCGGGTGAACCAGCTTAGGCTAACTTGCTAATGGTGCTCTGCAGAAATGTCAGAAGCAAATTATTTGGGCACCTGATAACTTCAGCAAAACTGCTGAAGACTGTTGCTAAGTTTGGCTGTTGACCAGCAGTTAGCAAATTGCAAACTGATGATCGGTAGTTAGCTTACTGTGACTGTGGCACACTGCTCATGCCAAAGAACAATAGTGGCATTGAAGAGATCATAAATACTAACTCTGAATTGCATGTCTATCTTGTCACTGGAAGCAGCTGGTGTGCTGGCTCTGCAGCCGGCTGGTCAATTGCTTCAGTGCTTTAGAGGCTTAATTTATAAAATGCTGTTTTCATTATATCTTAAAACCAGGTAATACAGTTGTGCTTCAAATCATAGAAGCAACATCAATTAAGCATTGGTTTTGCAGCACTGGTTTGAAAATCCACATTTGTTCTTTGCATCATATGTAGAGAACTTACCATTATGATACAGCACCTGTTTTGTCACTCTACACCTGTGGTATGCCACAGAAAAATACATACATCCTTTGAGCAGATATCTGTAGTGCACTTTTTCCTCCATTAAAAAAAAAAAAGTTGCATGCTAGACCTTAACGGTAGTTAATTGCTGCATATAAATGGAACACTACTTCTGTTTATCTTTCTGCTGCTGTAGACATTTTATGTGATGCAATATGGTGACGGATGTTGACAGGGAGTGTGCGTTACTCGGTTCTGTGATGCTTGTCAGTGAAAACTTACCCTGATAACACGAATGGGCTGTATCAGGATCAGTTTTAAGCTTGGGCAAACTAAGCAGATGTGTACGGGAGAAAACTGCTATGCTTGACAAAAATCATGGCCATAAAGCACACAAGAGGCCCTCTGGCCGTGGCTCTGTGCTTGCCCGATGCAGGGCAACCTCGCTGAGCATCTTCTTTGGGGAGCAGCTCTCTAGTTACTGTTCTGCTTCCTACATACTCAGCCTGCTACATGACCGCCTCCTCTCTTCTGCTGCTGCTGGGAAGATGAGCACTGCCACAAAAGCGTGGAGGTTTTTCCGTGCCAATAATGAGGACAAAATAAGGTTTTTATCCTCATTTTTGTGAGTGACAAATTTCAAATCTCCATATGCTTCTCAGACTGTGTCACTCTGACTGTTTATTACAACCCTGCCAAACCTTACATGTTTTTCATAAATTTAGTGAATGGATAGACATTTTATGCAATTGAAGGTGTTTTTTCTTAATAGATTTGAGCAGTATAGAAAAAGCCTTAATGTGGATAATGTACTGTGTTCCCTTCTGGAAGCAGACTTTCATCAATATCCAGTGTTTTGTGTACATACAAATATTTAAAAAACAAATTTGAGCAACTAGGAAACTTTAAACTTGTAGACTTTCCAGATTTGATAGCTCAATGTGAGTAGTACTAAAATAAAATACTTTCTAAACCAAAATTCTATGCATTTGACTTTGAAAAGCTTTTTATATTGGTTTACTTTGTTATCAGATTAAATGGAAATAACTTGTGAGTAGCTTTTTTATTTTCCTTACCTTAAATCTGCAGCTTTAAAAATAAAAGGCAGTTTGTGGCTTGTGAGCTTTACTTAGCTGATTTCAGTTGCATGCTTGAAAAATTTTACTTAAGATCTCGTACTTCCATGCATTGCTATACAGACAGGCTTAAGATCTGGCCTTATAGAACCTCAAAAGGGTTTTTATAGTCTTAAGGTTGTCCCATGTGTGAGAAATTGAACGTGATCTCATTTATAACTTGAAACTTGTTCTTTCCAGTAGAATTGCCCTGTAGCCACTGAGTCTTTTTTCAGATGCAGAAGCTTGTTTTCATGCAACTCATGTAGGCCCTCTGTTTATGGAAAGTAATTTTCTAGGCAGCAAACATTAACTTTGTCTCAAATTCTTCTCCCTGCAGGAAGCTGCACAAGCTTTGATTTATGCTGGGATGGCAGGGTCCAACTTGGAAAATATTCAAGAAAAAATAAATGAGTACTTGGAGAGAGTTCAAGCTCTCCATTCAGCAGGTGGGTAAGGAGCTTTCTAATTAAACCTCTGCTTAAATTAATTGAGTGGAAAGCCTTTTGATACTGTGAAATATGTATCAATGATGTTTGCTCTGTTTTTCATTACTGCAATTTTCTTGTCCTTTGTGAAGGACCACAAATACAATGAGCACATCAGTGCTTTGAATTCTGATGTGTCAGAAATGAAGCAGAGATTTACTTCCTGAGGATTTGGGTGTGGGTATAAATATTCTTAGGAACCACATCTGCAGAGCAAACCTGAGAAAGTAATTAAATCTAGCAACAAAAATTGATCAGGAACAAATCAAAACTTGCATCTAAGCCTCAGCTGGATGATGGATTTGAAGCAAGTAGGTTCTGGTATTTATCTAGAATTACTAACTTTGAGAGGACAAAAGAGCTCTGTACTCTCATAAAGGTTTCCTTGTTTGATAGAGTTTCAGTGTTTGTGCTTAGACCAAAATTCAAATTTTTGCACACCTGCAATTAGTAGTTAGAATCATAGAATCTCTTGGCCAAAAAGGGACCTTGGGAGGTCTATAGATCAATTTCCTGCCAAAGCAGGGTAGACATTGATTTTTGGACCAGATTGCTTGGGTCTAGGCAGGTCCTGAAAACGCCTAAGGACAAAAATTCCCCGGTGCCTCTGGGCCCCTGTTCCCAGGTGCACTTTTCTTTCTAGTGATGTGTGTGTGTGTGTGTATAGTTGGATTTTCCTTTGTTTGAATTCATAGCCACTGCCTCTCATTCCCTTTCTTTGCACTTCACTGAAGAGTCAGAATCCATTTAGGTCCCCCCAAAAGCTGTATCTCCTGCTGGCTAGACAAGCCGTGCTCCCTCAGCTTCTTCTCAGAAGGCCAAGTCCTCCAGCCCCAACCATCATCTCTGAGATGTGGATGTGATATTCCAGATACAGTTTACTGAGTGCCAAGTAGAGGGCTGTGATTGCTTCCCCCCTTCTCCTCGCCATTCTCCTGCTGACACAGCCCAAGGTGCTGTTAACCTTCATCGCTGGCTTGGGCTTGTCCGGCTGTCCCCCAGAACCCCAGGCCCTTTTCTGCAGTGCTGTACCCTGCAAGGTGTTAGTCTGTCCCTGACACAGGGTGCAGCATTTGTCCTGGTTGAATTTCCTGAGGTTCTTCTCGGTCCCTTACTTTAGTTTGTCTGTGTCCCTTTGAATAGCAGCTGTGTCCTTGAGTGAATCAGTTTGGTGGGATCTGCAGCCTTGATGAAGGTGCACTCCATCTTCTCCTTCAGGTCATTAATAAAGGTATTAAATGAGATAGACACCTAAGGAACTTGTGTGTTACTATAGGTGATATGTTTTCACAAGTGATGCAATATTTTACATAATTAAACATCCTTGTCCATAGTGTAGTATGAAAGAGATTTTATTTACATTATTTGACATGTGAAATATCCTGAGACTGTATCTCTGATTTGGGGGTGTTTGTAGTGGTGTTTTCATGTCCTTGCAAAGAAGTTTTTAGGAAAGTTTAGAACAATTTGGTTTCTAGCCAAGAAATAGATATTACCCATCTGATTAGAACTGCTAGTGTTTTAGTACCATGTTAAGGATGTTTTTACGTGTCTGCTGCTGTAGAAAGCTAAATACTTTCTTTTTCATTTAGTTCAGTCACAGAACACAGACCCTCTGAAGTCAAAACAACAGTTGGACTTGGAGCGTGCTCGCTTCCTAGTTACACAGGCTTTTGATGAAGATGATAAAGGCAATGCAGAAGAAGCTATAGAGTTGTACACAGAAGCGGTGGAACTCTGTTTGAAAACAGTATGTTAAGCTACAGGTTAACTTGGTGGAATTATGTGATGGTAAGAAATACTTCCACTTACACAAGTGACTGACCCTTAAAGGCTGGCTTAAAAATGGAGTACCTGTATTTCTAAATGCTACGTTTTAATTTTTTTTCCACTGCGTTTTTAGTGGGTTTTCCAGTCTTTATGTTATGTTGCTATTCAACACTAAATTTATGGGGACTTGGGATTTATGTGTTTTTTCTGAAGTGGATTATGCTAAAAACTAGAAATATTCTGGAACTTTTTTCATGTTAATTTTTTCCCTGGAGCGAATGCAACACTAAAACAGAAATTAAAACCAGTTAAAACTGAAGATGACTTGCTAATGTGTCAGCTGTATTACTTTCTGACTACATTAAAGGAAGTAATTTAAGGGAAATTTTGGTGTGTAGCACTTTCTGAAAACATAACGGTCTACTGATGCCAAAACTAGTAAAAATACTACTTGATTACTCAGTGCCCAACATTAAAGCTGTTATGAGTGAATTCAGTTCATACTGAAATTAATGGCAAGGATGAATTCACCATTACGTAAATGATGGAGAATATAATTACAGGTACTGCTTTTTTCCCTTAAGTCCAGTTACCTTAACTAACTCATTACGGGAAGAGCTCACCATCATAATGTAACTCCACCAAGTCTGTTTTTCTTTTTCCTTTCTTTTTCCTTTTTTTTTTTTTAATGTAAATATATGTGGGTTGTTGGGAGGGGAATGTTACTTTTGCTACATGCTAGAGTAAAATCTTCTGTTCTCTGAATTCTGTAAACTGGTTTTACGTAGGCTAACAAACCCTGGTGATACAGTGTAACCAGATGAAGAGTTAGAACTGCTCTTGTTTTTCCACTTGAGCCGTTGGAGCGGAACGTTTCCAGTCTATTACATAAAATTTACTGCAGCAGCATACTGTTTTTCCTCTGTGGTGTTCCTCCCTCTGTTGTGTCAGTGCATGCAAATATTACTTACATATATTGAAATTAGTCTTAAATTATCTCATATCAACAACTGCTTTTATCAGGTATTTCATTAGGTACAGATACTACTGAAGCTTCTTTTAATCTTGACTAGCATATTTTTTTTAAGTTGACTGTAGGCTTTATCCCTCAGGGTGATCAAAAAGTACCTTCTTCCCAGGATGAAAGAAGATTGAAGGAACTCTGCTATCTCGAAGCTTTGCTTCTGTCTTTCTCCTCAATATATTCAGGTGGAGGGATTTGTTTCTTCCTTACCCTTGAAGTACTCGGAGAGCAGCCATTCCTCCTCTTCTACGGCTGACTCCTAGATGAGTGTGCTGGTGTTCCATCTCCACTGCATACTTTCATACATCTTTCAAAGTCTTTTCCAACCAGGAACTCCAGAGTGTAATTTATTTGCAAATGAAAATAGTTGCTTATAGAGAGTGTTCCTAGTTTTGTTTCTTGGGGTGAAAGTAGCTTGCCTTTTGTTTCCTCAGTTGGCCTAGCGGACCTGGGAGAATTGGTCAAGGTACAAAGCTAGAACCCGAAACCTGCTTGTGGGTGTTTCAGGAGAAGCCGCACCTCATGTTGTGCCTCTTCCAGATTGCTTAGCTGCAGTAGTCATGCTTCTTCCGTAAGGAAAACAAAACCATAAACTGGTTGTATGAGTAAACTGTCATAGCTGACCTCCCAACTGGGAACAGAAGTTAGCACTCTTGATAATCTGTTTTGGTGCCCTGTCATAGATTATTTTATGCCTTAGATGTGCAAGAACAAGACTTTCAACTCACAAGCAATCTTGTTTGTTTGTATTTTATGGAAGTAAACATTAAAATTTATTTTTTTCCTAAGTCACCATGACTGTTTTTGTCTCATTTGGGGAAAAAGAATTGGAACATATCTAAGCTCAGTAGTATACCGAAGATTGTTTTTTGTCTTCTTTCTGCCCATAGTGTTTTAATATGGTTAATTCTTCTAGTAGGTTTTTTTTGTGTATACAGTGTTGCCCTCACTGAAGAATTTGAAATATCGCTTTTATTCCATGAACATTCACTAGAACAGTAAAACTCTATTTGCTTGATTAGTATGTTTTTATGCTGAGATTTTAAAGAACATATTTGCTCATTTTGAAAGATAATTGTAAAAAAAAAAAAGCTAGTTACTGTTTGCTGTAATCTGTAAGTGTGGAATTTGACAAATTGAGCCTATAAAACCTGTGGTGTTTTCGGATGTGTAGCTTTTTCTTTTATCTTGTACTTAAGGCTAATGAAACTTCAGAAGTAGGCCCCCAGTCAAAACTGAAACAGCTGGCTCGACAAGCACTGGATAGGTGAGTATTGCCAATGTTTGTAAAATACTTGCCGTCAGGGATAAGCGCACTCTCTGAGTTGGATTCTCAGTCTAGCATGTCTGTTCTGTACTGCAAAGAGTATGGAGTCTGGGTATACCCAGCTTCTGTCGAGTTCTCCTGGCAGATAGCTGCCAGCTGCTATACTGCTGAATATAGTAGCTGTTGTGCCCAACCCTCTGGGAATCTTGGGAAATGCAGAATTAGGAAAGGTCTGTGCATTCATCAGTACCAATGCGCTACTTCAGAGGTATAAACCAGAGTACTGTACTACAATTTTTGGCCTCTATAAAAATGCTGAATTCGGAACAGCACTAAATCAGGGCGTCAGCATCCCTTCATAAGGAAGACAGCTGGAAACTGGGAAATACTTACCTGGACAGTAGCGTTCTAATTGTATGGGTAGATCTAATAGAATGGAGTCTATAGCTGAAACAAGTTACACAGGTGTAAGTTCAATGTGACTCTTTAAATTGGCTGTATGATGGTGAATAATGGACTATGTTGGGCTAAGTTTTAGTATAAGCTGGTTTTCAGCACTTCTCAATCTGTTAAAAAAAAAAACCCGCCGCATTTTGCATATATGTACCTATCCAGCAGCTTAATGCAAAAACAACAAACTATGGGTCCTGTATACACAGTCTTCAAGCAGTTGAAATGTGGGGTTGTGAGAATGCTAGTGGGTTTTTACTGCTATTGTAGCTGCTAGACAAAATAAATTCTGAAGGTATGAGAGGATGCAAATCAGTTTTCTCTGTGTTTCAGTGGTCTTGTTCTGAAGTTCCAGATAATGAACACTCACACAAGTTCTCCTATTAGCATAATTTAGAGGCAACAAAAATCTAATGAGTTCTGTCAAAAGCAGCTTATGTATGAATTGGAAATGCTGTATTCTAATTGATTCTAGGAAAATAAATAAGTACTGGCATCAGAAATTGATTTTTCTTAGGAAAAGTGGTGTTGGTCAACTTGGGCATTTGTTCATTCCATTTAACATATATAGGAACATGAACCAAGCAAATAAATAATTGAACCATAATTATATATTTGTCATTGTTGTAAACAAAATGCATTTTTATTTGCTTTAGAGCAGAGGCACTGAAGGAATCTCTGTCAAAATCATCTCAAAAGGAGAAGTCAACTGCAGCTAAACCAAATCAGCCAGTCAGAACATTCTTTCCATTGGGACCTGATTTTTCTTTAAACGATAAACCACAGACGGTCAGAGCAGTACAAGCTAGTGAATCTCAAGGTCAGAGATACACTGCAGAGGAGATTGAAGTACTCAGGTAAGTTGAAGTCGAGTTTTTCCAAAGTGTTATCATTTGCGCTCAGATCCTTTGTGCATCTTACACAGTAGATTGTTTGTACGTCTCATGCTTCAGCTGTTTCAGAGGGTTGGAAAACCACTTCTTACAAACCCCATTGCTGGTATTACCTACATGTTAATAAATTCTTGTATTCTCTACGGTAATGTAATTAACGGCCTTTATTCACAGAGCAAACTTTCTAGTTTGTATTGAGAAGAGTTTCTTGTAACTGACTGCCAGGATTATTTTTCATAATGTTGTTTTTGTATGTCATACATGACCCACCTGACTGAGTTCATGAAAGATCTGGCTCTGAGAAGCCAAGGTACAAAGATGTTTTTATAGATTATATAACTACTACTTCATTGGAAATTGAGGAAGCATAATATTTTGTAGGACTGTGACTTCTATTACATCCAGTTCCTTTTGCTTTGATTTTTATTACAGGTGGAATAAGCTACAAAATAATCCATAAAACCTGTAGCCTAAATTGTGAATTTTGAAAATTATCAAATATATCGGGGAAAAAAAAAAAAAAAGCATTGTCTGATAGGTGTTTCAACCTTCCTCCTCCTCCCCATGCAATAATAAAGACTGTGGCAGAGGTGATGCTCAACACTGTCCAGGATTTGATCATAAAACATTTAGACTGCTTGTTGACTTTAGGAGACTTAAATGGACTGAGGATATGGTCATGAAGATAGAAATATATGTGTGTTGGAAAAGTTGCAGAGCATTAAGAATTGGCTTGTTAAAAAGTCACTTTTTGTCCTCTTCTAGTGCCTGTGCAGTGAATTTTTCTGGTTTTGTGGATGGTTTGGATGACTTTGGGTGGGGTTTTTTTTGTCGTTGTTGTTTCAGTCTTGTGAGACAACTTCAAGCTGTTTTACATCTTTAATCATCATTTGATTTAAAAATATTTCACATACCTTTTTCAGTTAATTCCTTGTTTGAAACTTAAATTACATCCACATTTGAATATGATTCTCATTTTTTTTAGTGTTCTGTGCACTTTATTTAAAAATGTACTAATAAACATGTGCAGTATTTTTGTTATTGTTGTTTGACAAAGTGTTCCAAAATACTGTCCCAATTAGATGAAGTCTAAGTGTTGCTAATTGTTAATTGCTGTTAGCTTATCCTAAGACTCTCTTTAATGACAGGCTTAAGTGACTTGAGAAATTCTGTTTAGACAAATGTAGTTTTAAATGTGACTTCTAGAACTACGAGGAGGTTTGTGGCTGCTAATCATTTCTAGCCTGGCATGGTGACTTGTCCGCAAGTATGTACTTGCAGGATTAGTGATTGAGCCATCAAGTTCTGCACATTTCAAACACGAATAAATGCAGTGATTGTTTCATTTTCAAGAGGAAGTCATCTTGTTTTCAGAAGCACTGACTTGTTAGTTTTTAAAATCTAATTTTCTGGAACTTTAGTATTTGAAAGATGATAGATAGGTTTGTAACTACGTATATTTTTTTTTTTTCTTTATGACTTACAGGAAGACTTCAAAAATTAATGGCATTGAATATGTACCTTTCATGAGTGTTGATCTCAGGGAGCGTTTTGCCTTCCCTATGCCATTTTCGTAAGTATTATTCAATTACTGAACTTTACTTTTGTTTTTATTTCCAAAGCTTTCCCATATTTAGTATTTCTGTGGGATTTTTTTCAGAGTCTAAAATTGTTTAAGTATCCTTTTAAGCATAATTCAGACAGATATTTAAATACTACCATTTCCTTCTTCCAATCTGATCTTAAAATTATTAAAGGCCCATTCCGTGGAAGAGTGATATGTAACTGCTAAACCTTCATTCATGAGCAATAACAATATTTTAAGATTACATAGCCATAATAGAGGAAGATACTTGGGGTTGTTTTTTTTGTGGTTTGTTGGTTGGTGAGTTTTTTTCCCACTCAAGGCTTGTCAATGAGACAAGCCTCAATATTTTCAGAACTAAAGAAACTTTTTATTATTAGTTCATCGTATTGAAATAAAGTGAAGAATTTGAGTTTCTGCTGGTGTACATGACGTTTTGGAATTCCCTTCTCCTGTTCAGTCCACTACGAAGGAAGCTCGTGGCTTTTATTTCATGTGTTTAATATTTTTGCTTTTTCCCCCTAAAAATCACAAAGCTAGCAGTAGTGTTCTTTGAAATTGTTTTACAGCTCTATATACAAAGCAGTGTAATTGTTCTGCACATATTCTGCGCCATCTATCAGAAACATGTAAGACTGGACATACCATGAAAAACTTTTCTAAGCTGCTATTGATTTATTACTGCTATTTTCTCTCTTAAATCTAGTGATAAATGTGGGAAGTTACCATTATCCCCCAAACAGAAAGCAATGTTTGCCAAGTGGGTGCGACCAGATGACATAACAAATAACCCTACGATGATTTATACTGTATCAAGTTTCAGCATAAAGCAGGTAAATTGTTCCTGAAGAGAAATGTGTGCTGCTAGCAGTTTATTGTGGGGGATATAAGACCTTCTTGTTCAAAAAGGAATCCCCAAATGTGACAGTGCTTTCCTTGGCTCTCATGAGATTAAATAAATACATAAATAGCATCACTTCACATTCTATGCATTTTCTAGCCATGAGAATAAACAGGCGTGTTAGCAGTGGAAATTGGAATTTGAATTCCAGCTACAAATCCTGTTTTCCAGAAATAGTGGTATGTTAGTATGTTACTATAGTTAGTATGAAAAAAGGCAAGGTGTACTCTGCAGCAAATTGTTCACTTAATTTACTGCATGGGAAAAATAATGAGCAAGACTTTAAAAATTTTTTTATTTGACAGGAAGCAGAGTGTCCCACTAAGAATAGTGGAAATGTCTTGCTTAGACAAGTTGCATATGGCCCAAGCTATTTTGAAATCAGCAAGAGATTATGCCATTGGATGTGGTTTATTTACATAGTGTGTTTTGGGGACAAGGGAGTAAGTGTTAGTGAATGCTGAAGTATCTACACTTGCCTCTGATTGACATTAATAATTCTAACTCTAGTTTGCTCTGTAGGGGCCTCAGGTTGAGCAAGCAGATGTTTCTTGCCTTTTTAGTAGTAACTTCTCTTGGTTTAAATCCTTTCCCTTTTGAAGGGAATTACTAACTGGCAATTGTCCTTCCCTCCACGTTACTAGTAAACGTCCTCACTGTTTTTTTCTTTTCTTTATAGACAATAGTATCAGATTGTTCTTTCGTGGCATCACTAGCAATCAGTGCAGCATATGAAAGAAGATATAACAAAAAATTGATCACAAGGTAAGTGTTGCTTTCTAAGATCTTTTCAGACTTAATGCTGCCAAGCTTTTCCAATGTGTTCTATGACAGTTGGGCACAGTAAAAACTGGCATTTGTTTCACCTTCATCTCTCTGGGGCACGTGTGGCTTCAGCACTTCTGAGAGGGAAGCCATCTTTATATAGATATGTAGACAGACACTGGAGCCTAACCTCAGACGTGCTTTGAGGGCTAATAAATAGTTCATAAGGTTTGTTTTGGTTTTTAATAGAAATTTTACTTATGCTTTACAGGCTTATTTTCCTACTTTGCTATGCCAACTGCTGTGCAACAGGTGGTTCATATTGCATCTCACTGTAGAACTAATGTTAACACCACTGTCTCAGTTCCCCTCAACTAGCATCCTGTGATAAATTTGGTGTGGGTTTGACAGACTTTGCTGGGAGCCTGTTGCCAGACCGGTGTGTGAATGTTGTTCCTGTATTTTTTGTTTGTTTGTTTTAACCTATCTTCATTAGAACTGAACTTGTATTCTTTTCAAGAGCAGTGAGTTCTGCACTGTCGTCATCTTCTTCAGGTGTTTGATTTGTCATTCAGGCAAATACTATATTTATACTACAGATATGTAAATACCATTTGTTTAATAGTAAGATAATTTTGTTTGCCTTGCTTCTGTTGGAGAAACAATCAGGTTACTTATGTTCTTTTTATTACTATATTAAACAGAGAACTGCAGCAAGAGCAAGGCCTGAAAAATAAAACCAATTTAAACATCATTGCCATTTTTACTAAATTTGAGTTGCTCTTTCATCAGAAATTCCATATATATGTTCAATGTAAATTCCAGAAACACTATGTTAATTGCACTCTTATTATTATCGGTGTACGTACAGCCAAGTCATTTATGTCACAATTGCCTCCTCTTTTTTTTTCTGTGTTTTTTTCCCCGTACAGTATAATTTACCCTCAGAATAAGAAAGGAGAACCAGAATATAATCCATGTGGCAAATACATGGTGAAGCTTCATATCAATGGTGTACCTAGAAAGGTAAATGCTTTGGGGGAGACTTAATACTGTTACTGTTTAAATCACATATTTTAAAGGCTTGGTCTGCTTCATTGTGAAGCTATGCTTTTAATGGTTTTTTTAATTTAATTGTTAAGCCTTTTGAGATTCATTTTGGTTGTGAAGTATGTAACAGAATGTAGGTATTTCTTCTACAGGCATTCATGAAAATAGCCTTACTCGCATTGAATTCATTGAAAAGTCCCTAAACAGCTTAAAAGAATTATGAAATCCATACAGGAACAAAATTATGCATCCCATATTTATGAATAGGCTGCACAAGCAATCCACTTTCCACTCTGTCTTAGAAAGGAAGTTACAGAACTAAGAAGTACAGAGGAGGACATCCAGGAAGAGTATAGACGTGGAATGACCATAGAGGAATAACTCAGATAACCACAGATTTTTAGTAAGGAGAGGAGATGCCTGAAGACATATGATAGAACTTCATAAACTCATAAACAACTTCAGTTTCTTTCCAGTGCAATAAATAAGGACATAAAATAATGTATTTCTTCATATAATGCTTCACTGGAGCACTGATTGTTGCGGATCATAGTGACTGATGAATGTTTATGGGAGCTCAAAAGTTGAGTGATCATATTTGCAGGGCAGGAGAGTACAGGGAAAGACCTCAAAAGCCATTAATTACCAAGATATAAGCTCTGGCTCAGGAAGTCCTTGAGTTGCAAAATTCCAGAATCTGAATTAATGTTTCGGGGAAGTATCTTTTATGTGCCTGCCTTGCTCTTAATACTCTTTCCAAAATACCTCCTAATGGTTGCCTTTTGTTATGATGAATGGCCACTTGCTCTTCTATGAAAAGGATTATTTATTCCTGCACAAATTGGATTTGACCAGAAGATGTGCTGTGTTGGTAGCCTGTACTGGTACAGACTAATGTCAATGTGAAACCGAAACATCTGTTCTGGGAAACTGTTTCAGACTGCTACAAATACTGCAGTAACAATCTGTAATAATGCTGAATATATTCTACCTAATTTAAAGAAGAAATGTTAATGCTTTCACAACTGCTGCTATGGGTTGTTTTTCCTTTCCAGAGAGAAGAAATTTAAATCTGGAACTAGAGACTATGAAAGCGATGTGACACATAGTTTGTTTCCCTATAGATAAATGACTTTATTTTTCTGCTGGCTACCAAGCACAGTCCATGCTCTGTTTCCTAATTAGGTGAGGAATATTGTTAGGCTTTTCTTCACTTTTTATGCTCGTAATTACACTGAACATGTCTGTGGCTACCTTTTACAATAGATTTTTAGACAGTTGACAAGAGCGTACTGTCATGATCCCCATTTTACATAGGGAAAAGCAAGGCAGGTGATCATAGGTCACCCAGTGGACCAGTGCAAGTAAGAGCTAGCAACAGAATTTCTTGTTCATTTGGGCAAACCACTGCAGGATTGACAGAGGTGTCCACGTGTGAGAACGATGGTCAGGTCTGGCTGTGTCCAAGAAGCTGTATATTAATGAGAGCTTGGTTTTATTTTTAAATACTTCCAATTATTGTTATTATTAGCTTTATAATTTTTCATTGGTTTATTTCACACAGGTAATCATAGATGACCAGTTACCTGTTGATCATAGTGGGGAACTTCTCTGCTCTTATTCTAACAATAAGAATGAATTATGGGTGTCGCTAATAGAAAAGGCTTACATGAAGGTCATGGGAGGATATGATTTTCCTGGATCAAATTCTGTAAGTACTAGATTATTTCTAGGAGGCAAAAATTCCACTTAGATAATCTTGGGTCAAATAATTTTCCTTCTAGTGAAATCAAACTGAATTGCTTGGGCAGGCAAGTATTGGCTTTGCTGTTTCCTTAATTTTTTTTTTATATTTCTTTCTTTCACAAATATGCTTAGCTGTGTTTGAGATTTATTCCATCAAAAAGGAATGAGCAAGATGTCTTGGTGGGCAGAGTTAATCTTAGTTTGCTGACTGCAGGATTGGCGCTTACGGTTGGGAAGTATATGTGTTTTATATAGAGTCTAGATTAAAGTGTTGGGTGAAGTCATAAATTTTTTTGCCCCTATCAATACTGCTGATTTTAGTTTCTAACTGTTGTTCAATAAATAGGGTAGTCCTTCCTCATTAGGTAGAGGAGTCAGCTAGAAAAGGAACAGGCTAGTCATTTAGTACATGTATATAGAGGGAGCAAGTACTTTGATCTGTGAAAGTTTGTTTATCAGATTGTTCCACTCATTTACATCAATATGTAATGGGTTCCTATAACATGGTTACTGAAGAAACAGTCATCATACTGCAGCTAGACTGACATTATAAATTAGTCTGTCAAAGAGGGATGGTTTACCGAAATGAGTAGCCCGCATAATCTTCATTCGTTACTTAGGAAGCATTTCTGACTTTAATTTAAAATTCTTTAACATCTTAACAGTATATTTTTTTTTTTATTTCGTGGTGCTGTTCATGTTCTACCCAGTGTCTTGATAATTGCATTCTTGGAGGGTAAACTAGATAATCGTCACATTTTGAAAAATTATTATGGGGACAAATGTGTCTTTGTACAAGGGGTAAATGTAGCATATGGTTTTATGTATATTTATGTCAGTGTTGGGCTGCTTTGTTTTGGAGGACAGAAGCTGCTGAGAATAGCTGTATTTTATTCCCATTGTTGTCCTCTAACTTGCTATCTGGAAAACTAACTTGACTTGTAACATTTAATCTCCACCTTTCCCACCCCTCTGCTTTCGACTGTATTATAGCTTCCATCTGTAATCAGGGTTACTTACTGGTTGTGTTGTGCTTGTAATTCCTCGAGTTCCCACACACCAGTGCTCGTTATTGACACTTCAAGCATTTATAGTCTCTGCTCTTGCTTTGAGGAGTACGAAGGGAATAAGCAGTATATTTCAAGGAGATTAAAGCCTCTTTTTATGGAAATACATGTCAGCGTCAGCTTTACCAAAAAGAATAGAACACCCAAACCCTGAGCCTTAGAAGTAAAACTTAAATTATTTAAAATGTGCATATAGTAACAGGTTCCAAATAGTGCTTTAAGAGTCTGTGAATCAACAAAATAAATGAAACGCATCCTAGAATTGAGGACGACTGATTATTTTCTTATGCTTCCATTGCTCTGAAATTTCAGTTTGTTTCATCAGTTCTCTTTACAGCTTTTTTCTTTTTTTTTTTTTGGTTTTTTTTTTTTTAGAGTGTTTTTG
>VYZM01017050.1:63697-124550 GCA_013398915.1 Dromas ardeola
AAACTAATCAAATATGTTTTTGGTGTTTTTAATATAGTCTTAATCTTCAGCCTTTTATGTGTAGAGCTGTATTGTATCTTGTGTCTACTCGGTTTCTTTCAAGGCACTTTTATAATTTGTGTACAGACATCTTACGTTTATAGATGTAGTATCTATTCTGATTTCTTTTGAATGCTTGCATTTCAGAATATTGATCTTCATGCACTGACTGGTTGGATACCTGAAAGAATTGCTATGCACTCTGACAATCAAGCTTTCAATAAAGACAGTACTTTCAGAATGCTTTATCAGAGGTAGAAGTTTATTCTTTCTGAAGTAATTAAAATGCTTGATGTGTAGCAGCTGAATTACCACTGTAAAAGCAATACCAGCATCACAGATCCTTTGATAGTGTTTCGATACTACTACAAGTTGTGCTTTATAAAACCTCCATGTGTCTTCTGGAAGAAGTAAAATTGAGGTATTGGTGGCATTGATAGAATAGAACAGTAAAATATTGTGGAATTTTGTATGAGATACATTTTTCTTTTTTTTTCCTTCAAATGTAAAGAACAAAAATTAGCCTGTTTCTTGATGAAGAAAACAGAATATAGAGTCAGAGAAGAGCATGTTACAACCAATGTGCAAGTTTACATTTCCTTCTACTTTTTAAATGCTTTGTTCGGTGTTCCAACTCAGTTCCCCAGAACTTTGCCATTGATCTGCTGTCTTTAGCAAGTAGATATAATAAAGTATTTCTAAGCGTATCATAAGATCTTTGTTATTATGCCCCATTAGTAAATCTCCTGGGGAGGCAGCAAAAGTCTATCAAAACTGCAATACTGCTCTTCAGACCTACCATAACAATTCTACTTACAGTGAAAGATACAGCTGTAACTTATAAATGTCAGCTAGCAAGTACTTTGATTTCCTTCAAAACTGTTTTATGCAACCAGCTTCTTACGCACTTCAGTGCAGTAGAAGGGGGGATAATCTGATGACTGAACCATCCGCATTCATGGTAACAGTGTGACACTCTTTCTAGAGTGCATTTTCAGTAGGTTGGGAGCTCTCAGTTGTCAACAACTTTGCAGATATTCTGGCATTGCAGTTTGGAGTTGTGACTGCAATTAGGATGGAATCTAGCCATTATAGCATAAATGCTGATTTTTCTTTATAAAAAAATATGAAATTGTGAAACTATATGAAAATATAAATTTTTCACTTAAAGCCTATACTTAAATACTGAAAGAAAATAGTTCCACTTTCTCAAGCTTTTTCAGGAGTGATTTCTGCTGACAAAAAAAACCTGTATTATAGTTTTTATAAAGCAGGGTAACACTAATGGACAGTGTAAAAACATACTATTACAGTGTCTAGCAAATGTTAGTTTGCAACTTGCAAAATATTAATTAAGCTATTTTTCACCTCTTTTTGCACAGATTTCACAAGGGAGATGTCCTTATCACAACAGCAACAGGGGTGATGTCTGAAGAGGAAGGAGAAAAATGGGGTTTAGTTCCAACCCATGCGTACGCAGTCTTGGATATAAGAGAATATAAGGTATCAAGTAAAGCTGACGGTGTTTTCAGGTGCCTGTTTGAAACCTGTGTGTGTGATGGGTAGCTACTGTTTTTTTGCTCTAATGGCTTATACAGTTTATTTTGCCTTAGTTCCATTGGCAAATTCCATAAAGTTTAATGATGCTGTATTTTCTTGAGCTATTGGTCCATGTTCCATGTTAATACAAATACAAAAATTACCTTGACAAGATGAATCCAACAGTTTCATTTTTTATTTCACTAGGGACTTCGATTTCTTCAGTTGAAAAATCCCTGGAGCCACTTACGTTGGAAAGGACGATACAGTGAAAATGACACAAGAAATTGGACCCCAGATTTACAAAAATACTTGAACTTCGACCCCAGAACAGCTCAGAAAATAGACAATGGTAATAAAGCTTAAAAAGTCACTATCTTTTCAGATAATGTAGATATTTGCTGTGTATCCCTGCAGGAAGGGGGAAAGGAATGCTTAAGCACAAGGAGAGGGCGAGTAAAACAGATAGTAGATACTAAATAGCCCAAAAACTTTAGGAAGTATTTCTGTATATAAAACTGTCACTTCAGGTTTGTCTGGGGTTTAAGTAGTCTGGACTGTTTAATATATCTCAAATTCATTGAAAATAAATTACCTGTCTGCTGAAGTGCTGCTATCTCAGTATCTGGGCATGGGGGAGTTCAGCGCAAAGATAACATTCTGACAATAAGCTGTGTAATGCTGCTTTTTAATATGTTAATAGATTTTTTTGTGGGTTTTTTCTCCAACACTTGCAAATATCTATCAACATGCTTACTGTAATCAGTATTTAAATTTGTCTTGCCTATATTTGAGGTCATGCACTGGAGGTTCAGTGGGGTTTTTTTTTCCTTGCATTACATTAATATATCTGTAAACAAATCTTTACATGCGTTCTGTTTCCAGCTGTAAGAGTAGGTTGAGATCCATTTTTGAGACAGTGGCACTACGATGTCACGGTCCAAAGAAACCACTTGGAATGACGCCTGGTGTTGTCCTGCCCCATCTTCCTTAGGGAACAGCAGAGTGTAGCACGTGGAAAGTTGGTGTGGGTTTGCTGGTGGAAGGGCAGGCGACTCCTGACAGTTTAGAAACTCTGCAGAAGCTGCATTTTACATTCAGAGAGAGAGATGTCTGCTCTTTTTATAGTGTCCTAGTTGCTGTTTGTTTATCTCTGTAAGGGAACCCTTTTGTTCAGTGACACTTTATTTTGACAACAGTATGCAGCCAAATCCATTAAATTATAGCATTTAATGATGAGCTTCATGCAAATGTGTAAGAAAAACTTTTGATTTAAATATTAGAATAGCAGCTCTGGCTCTGTGACAGTTATTTGAGATTAGCTTATTATTTATTTACTGATTGATTCAGCGAGGAATTTACATCTGTATCATCTAGTAGTTAAAATCTATCTAAAATTACATTAATAGTTTTAAGGGAGTTGTTTCTTCTGACTGGATTTACATTCTGGTCTTGTTGTCTGAATGTGCAGCTATTCTGACTGAATTTTTTTTTTTTTTTTTTTTTTTTTTTTTTGCTGCAAGATCTGCAACTGCCTCTGTCGGAGACTTATAAGGCTATTACCCTTTTGAGAGTTTGTTTCATCAGGAATCTGTCAGCTTGCAGGCATTGTTGTTGCCTGGATTTGCAGTTAGGGGAGCTACAGGGAATTAGAATAAATGCCCAAGAACATTCTAAAGAGGAAGCGGATTCAGGGTGCTAAAGCAAGTCACGTAGATGGTGAAATACGATAGAAACACATTGAAATGTACTCACATGCTGATTGAATACCTGATTGTGCTGGATGACTGCAGAAGTAGGTTGTTGAATTGGGGGAACCTGTTTGACTGTGTAAGTTTTTGGGTTTGGTTTCTTTTTTTTTTTTCAGAAACGTAGGGAAGGGGAAGGAAGGTCAGAATCACCTAATGATGTCTCTTCCAATACAACAGATTCTCTCATGCCTTCTGACAGTGCTTGAAAAATAAAAGCATTCTGACAGCTTCAGAAAGTCCCTGATGATAAGCAGAGACCAGCTTGTTTTTCTTGGTTTAACTTGTTTGTTTTAGGGGTTAAGTTTGAATTTAGAAATCTGAGCAATGCAGATGTCACTACTAAGTTCTACAGAAATGTGGGTTTATATAAGCTAGATCTGGAAAGAGACTTTTGAAAACCAAGTAAAATGAAGGTGTCTGGTAAGGAAACAATAACAGCATTTCTTTTTTAGGCATTTTCTGGATTGCCTGGGAGGACCTGTGCCAGTACTATGATGTTATTTATTTGAGTTGGAACCCAAGTCTCTTTAAAGAATCTACGTGTATTCACAGGTTAGTCTAAGAAAAAAAGCCTTTGTGTCAATATCTGACTAAATGTTCTGATGTGGTGTTTCCTTCCTTCCATTCTTCCTAGTTACAGCTGAAGAGGTTGGACTCCAACCGTGCTCCCTTGAGCCTGACTTTACACTTTTAAATTCTAAGCCCAGGTTTTGTTTTTTGACTACTTCTGTAACATGGTTGAAACTTCAGTGACCTTTTCGATGATGCTGTGGACCTAAGGTTATGTGACCAGATTCTGACCTCAGTGCCATATCTATCAGAATAGGAATCAGATTTTTGTGCCTTTTATGTTTTGCTTAAGCAGTCACCAGATTGTGCTTGAGTGACCTAGCTTTTACTTGGAATTCATTTTCCTGGACAGTTGCAAGTCATTTGTGCAGTGCATGTTGCCTTTACAGGGTGTGTTGACTGATGTCAGAGTAGTTTAACTACTTTCATTTGTCACCGGTCATAGGTATCATAAGTAATCTTCCTTGCCTGATGATTTTGTTTCTGAGCATACCTGCTTCCTGGCTAGTATCCATCACATTCAGTCTTTTTGTCACACGGTTTGAGGATAAATGCATCTCAGTTTCTGAAAGCAAGACTTTCTCTATTTTTCCACTCCGCTATACTGCACTTTGCCACTGCTTCCACACTGTTTCTGTGTATGGTAGCTCTGCACCGGCTCCTCCATCTGCTGAGCTTTATCTGTAAAGGCTCCTTCCATCTTTTTGTTCAAATTAATTCTAAAATACACCGTGGTGATGTGACAAGATGAGGTAATGTGTATATGCTAATCTCCAAGCTCACCTACTTACTGGTCTGTCTGTCTTCCTATTACTGGTGATCATCGTACTTCTGTGTAGGGAAATGGCTAGCACAGTGGCAATTGCTGTAAAAAGTGGAGTAATGATGGTCATAATTTGAAGCTTAGTTAATAATGCAGCCTTCCACGCATGCTGTTCAGTTTTAAAAGTGTGGGAGGGTCAGTGGGATTTATGAATAGTTTTATTCACTTCTGTTCCCAGTGTGCCATGCTTTGCATTCAGTCATCAGCACTTTTTGGGTTTTCAGGCCTTATTTTCCTTGTCTAGACAGTTCAGGAGGCAGCGGGCAGATTTTGCAATAGGGTACCTCAAAGATAGATATAGATATAGATATAGATATAGATATATATTTTATTTTTTTTTTTAGTACTTCATGCAGGCATCCTTCCAAACATAAAACAGATCAAACTTTAAAAGAAAAATTATCTGAATAAAAAAACTGGAGGAAAAAACCGTGGCAAGCTTTTGGAACTAACCATAACTTATATGTGGAGACTTAGAGTTACAAAAGCATAGGTGGTTTTCCCTTAATTATAAATGTGGTGTGTGCAATCATCACAATAATTGGCTAGACTGGACTCCCTGAATGGCTCAGCTTTTTCTGTGCTTTGTGTTGTTGCAGTCACCATATCAAACAGCCACACTGTTTGTGTTTAGCATTTTTTATTATCACGCTTGTATTGTAGTAAAGTCACTTAGAAAACAAAATTCTTTTGACACTGATGTATTATGTAACCACTGTCATAGATTCCTGCAGAAAATTAGCCTTCAGTAACTTTGTTACTGATAATGAATAGCTCTGTATATATGTAGGATTTGGACGCAGGTTTCAAAGCACCAATTAGCGTCTTACTCATCTAATAACCTGTCTGTATTACTTGTAGTACTTGGGATGCAAAGCAAGGGCCGGTGAAGGACGCCTACAGCCTGGCTAATAATCCTCAGTACAAGCTTGAGGTCCAGTGTCCACAGGGTGGTGCTGCCGTCTGGGTTCTGCTTAGCAGGCACATCACAGACAAGGTGCCGGCTTCTATTTTTTTTTAAGTTTTCTATATTCTGAGTTCTAGAATATCTTCTGTAAGTCTCTTTTTTTTTTATAGCTTTCTATGTTATTAGTATATCACTGCTTATATTTTCATGTTCAAGTATGTACACCTCTGTATATGTATAAATTTTAAATTCAGCGAGTACACATAATTGTATGCAAGATTGCTGAAATAGATCCAGAGTAAAAATTTGAGGTGATTATATTCTTCACCATAAAGGTAATGAAGTAACTCTGAACTGTTTTAAGTTAAATTAGTGACATTTTGTTCATTTCAGATTTTTTTTTTAAAGAATTGGATCTTAGTAAATACAAAGGTCAGCGATGTGGTGATCAAAGGGGGTTATAGAATGTGAACTTGATTCTGCTTAAGCATTAGTTGCATTCCATGGAAGTGTACAACTCTGCTTTGTGTTTTTTATAGGATGACTTTGCACACAATCGGGAATTCATTACAATGGTTGTATACAAGACTGACGGCAAAAAAGTTTACTATCCAGGTTAGTGTACCTTAATTGTCAAGAAAATGATGTTAGAAATAAACGAAGAATTACAAAGATTTTTGTGGAGAGGAAAAGCGCTTTTTTCTTTAAAACTAGATGCCTAAGTCTAAGAGATCTGTCTTCTGAAGTAGTTGTTTAGCTCTGTTTGATCACCTTCAGCAGCCTACACTGAAGGAATAAACCAAGCTGTACATGTTGGAAGCCCACTATGAGGTCTGCGTAGTTCTGCTGACATTTCATATGGACCAGCATTTTCTTTATTGCTCTGTTGATTTTTGGACTGGCAGTAGTTAATGCTTCTGTTTATCTGATAGCATAATTATTTCCCAGATTTATGAAATTATTTTAAGGCTTACAGCTTCTACTAAATGAAAATAATCAAGGTTAATTGTTCTATGAACTTGGCTGAGCAAAGTACCCAAGCAAGTTCATAAGATACAGCTGAACACTTCAATGTATTTTGAAGTATCAGGTATGGAATGTTTAAGAAAAATATTCAGTTCAAATTTTATCAAAGTATTACTCTTGGTCGTAATAGGTCAGATTCTACTCACTTTGAGAAGAAGGAGCTTGGGTTTTGGAGCTTTGCTTTAGCTGTGAAAAAGCCATGTACATTTTATTTCAAGACAGATAGCAGATCTGAAACACAGGCTGAGACACAGGAAGTACAGGTAATGCCCAGGCTGAATGGATAGGGTAGACCGCAACTTTAAGGTAGAGCTAATAACATCATATTTTATTTATTCTTTACATCAAGTTGGAGACCTCTGTAAAAGTATTCCTTGGAATAACTCAGTGAAAGTACGTCCTAAGGCAGGTAGGACTTGGCCTGTTGCTTTTACAGATAGGGAACCTCTTTAGAACCAGGATTGCGTTCAGGTATTGCTCATGCAACAGGTATTAGCAAGAGTTAATTAGAGAGTAGCTTTTTTTAAGCTCTTTTCACCAAAGAGGAAAAAACCCACAAATTCCACTATTGGAATGGCTAGTAAGGACTGCATTGTTCATCTCTGGTCTTGTTCAGTGAACTCTGCAGACCAATTACCCTCAAATCCAAGCTGTCTTTCTGTGGAGGCATTTGTTGAGACCTGACTAAATCGTCACCTGTTTTTGCAAGAGGTGATCTTGTTAAAGCATCTGCTTGTCCTTACAGCCCAAGATGTGCTTTCGGTTGTCGTGGTTTGAGTTGCTAGTACTCGTAGCAGCGCGTACTTTACGTGCTGTCTTACTGAAAACATTCTTAAGCGGGCAAATGAAACACATTTGTATAGTGGAGGGAGTTGCCCAGTTGTGCTTGAAAGAGACAGCCTTCCAGCAAGACCACTAGCAAGAACTGGATGATTCATGTGTTTTGTCTCGCTACCCAAACTCTTTTATAAACTTTTAATCTCATGAGCTCAAACTCTTTTAAAACCTTTTTCCATGGAAATAGATTGGTCAAGCCGCAGTATTATTTTTACCATCTGTTAAAATGAGATCAAAACAAAGCAGGTTAATCCTTTGGCAGTGAGGCCGAGATTTCCCATTCCTAGCCTTCTCATTGTTTTATATTAATCCTTTCCCTCTCCCATGTTGCTTTGTGGAAGAAAATAAAGGGACCTGATCCTGGGCCTATTGAAGTAATTGGCCAGACTTGTTTCTGCTTCACTGAAATCAAAAGAAGCTTGGAAAGAACCAATTAGAGGCCAAATAACAAATTACACTGTCTAATTGTAAAAGCAAATATTTGGGATGTTTATAATAAGCACCACATGTGCATTGGTAGTGGGATGCAACTACATCTGTGTCATGATCATAAGGATTTTGAGAGAGAGAAAGCGTGTGTTAGGTAAAGAAACTAACATGTTTCAAAGCGTGCATTTTGGCAGCTTGCATTCTGGAACTGCACAGACAATGGAGAAAGAACAGACCCTTCAGAGAGATTTTTAAAGAGTGCTCAAACGTTCCTTATCTTTCTCTTTAAATTTCAACATAATCACAGTAGGTCTTCTTTGAATAGTGACATTGGTGGGAGATAGATACAGCAGTTCTTGCAAGTCATGGGATTTAAGCTGTAATTTCAAGTGCAGAATTTGTGTCTTATCTTCTGCGGTGTACCTCTCCTGAAAATGACAGTTGCTCTTAAGATTATCTGTCCTTTTTATGAGCAAATCTTGAAGCTCTAGTCTTTTGAGGGCGCTCGGGTCTGCTTACAGTCTAACCTTACTACCAACAGTCTGACTTTCCTGACAAAATTCACTGATATAAAATGGCTAAGAAGTTTACCAAGCTGGGGGATTTTTTTGATCAGAGAAAAATCTTCATCCTTTTCTTTTTCAGCTGATCCTCCTCCGTATATTGATGGTATTCGGATCAACAGTCCTCATTATCTGACCAAGATAAAGCTGACCTCTCCGGGGACCCATACGTTCACCTTAGTGGTGTCCCAGTATGAGAAACAAAACACTATCCATTACACCATCAGGGTACGTACCATTGATTTCATACCGAATGTAAACGATTAAACTATAAAGTGTCCTTTATTTGTAAGTTTGATAAAAAAGTATACTTCTGGATCGATACTGTTATTTTTGGGGAGGGAGGCTGTGAATGATGGAGCAGAACCACTGGATGAAGTGCTTGATAATGTTTTCTCCATTATAGTTAAGACAATATAGTGTGTGTGGGTTTAGTAATGAAATTTTAGTAATGAAATCAGCTGAAGAATACTTTAATTTCCTAGAATAAAAAATTACTATCTGCATACAGGCAGAGCGTTGGCTTTCTACATGTCCAAAATAAGCCTGTTTTAGGTTCAAGTTAAGATTTAAAGTTTTTTGGCTTCTCTAAGTCCTTGGACTCAGTGTTTGGGTTTTTCTGTAACCTCTGTCCCTGAAAAAAGTAAAATACAGATTGTTTCAATTTTGCTTTTTTTTTTTTTTTTTAATAAAAAAATCAAGTAGAACTAAGTCTTATTAGTCCCAGCCCGATTCTGGATTTTGTGTTTCAGACAGGGTCGTCTGATGAGTAATACAGGCATGTAGTGAGCAAGAATCTAAAAATTATGTGTAGGCAATTCTGCTTTTTTTTAACGTCATGATTTCATATGAAAAGTGCAAGATGATTGTGTGACCAGCTGCTGCTTTTACAACACAGGTGTATTCCTTGTGCAAGTTCACCTTCGCCAAGATTCCTACACCATACACCATTTCCAAACGGGTAAAGGAATATTTTCTTTTATGGGTCACTGGATAGTAATTCTGGTTTGGCTTTTCCATATTTGAGATGTACAAGGCTTTAAAATATATTTTTATACTACTGCCCAAAAATGCCAGCTTGGCCCATCTTCTAACACATGAAACTTCTTAACTAAAGCCTAATCTAAGCATCATTAGTACGAGACCAATCCTGTACTCAAGTTACGTGTAATTTGCCACACAATTAGCTGCACTGTTAGCATAATTCATACCAACATAGAAGTCCTTGGGCTGGCTTACTCTGTTCACACCAGCCCGTGTGGATGGTGGCTTAACTTTCACCAGCATTTGGTATATGAGCTCCACCTTCCTTGCAGGGTGTGTTGTTACCTCTGTACCACTGCAGCTATACTGTAAAGCCTTTGTAGAACAGACTGGCCTTTCGAATAACAAGCTGTATCCTAATATGTAATTACTCTGCAGAGATCAGATTGTGCTGGTACTACTGCAGAGTGAAAACCCTGCAAGAGCGTTGCTAATTTTTCCCTTGAGAGAGGTGCATGATTTTCTTGGAAGAACTCTTGGCATGATGGGACAAAATCAGTGATGGCAAACCAAAGGCACCAGTAGCAAGACTGACAAATGGATTTAGGATGGCAATATCGCAATACATTACTGTTCCTAAATTTTGCAAAGACATCTCAAAGGTCTGTAACCATTGGGATAAGCACTCACGTTGCCAAACAGGATCAAAGCAATATACCCATGGTACGTTCCACGTAGAAACGCCCCCTGAGAACACAGCAGCAGGGGTACGAGCAAAAAAACTTGACTGAAATTAAGTCAGAAGCCCAAGCGCTTTTGGGGCCAGCTGTTGTTCATATTTCAGCTGTCAACACGAGCTGCGGTTATACCTTCAGCTGAAGTATAAATATAGCCAAGAGCTCACAGGATAAAGTAACTTGCAGGTATTTTAATGTATTAGCAATTTTATCCTCAAGAAAGAATAAACCAGTAGCTGTTAACTTTAATCTCTGTACCTACCATGCATACCCTGGGGAATCCTACTGTAGGCAGAAGTCTTCTGCCCAAGCAGTAACTCCTTCAGGAAGAGAGAAACAAGGCTAGCCTGAGACAGAGTGGAACCGTCCGTTTTCGAGGACGCTTGTGCCTGAAGCCAGGGATTACATTGCTTTGTGTGGTCAGGGGGCCGTGTCAGCTTGCAGCGAGGCTCTTGAGTTCAGGCAGTGTTTTCTACCAGCTGGTATTTCTGGGACAGCCCCTTGAAGCTAGCCTGTTCTGGAGAACTGTAAGTAGCTAGAGAGATTCCTGGGAACAGTGAGAAAATTTCCTTGGTGCTTCCAGAAATAATTGTCATTTTTAGCTCTTAAAACCTGGGCTTAGTTTGGGGGAGTGCTTGGGAGATAGACAGAATCATAAAATCATTTAGGTTGGAAAAGACTTTTAAGATCATCAACTCCAACCATTAACCTAGCACTGCCAAGTCCACCACTAAACCATGTCCCTCAGCACCACATCTGCAGGTCTTGGAAATACCTCCAGGGATGGTGACTCAACCACTTCCCTGGGCAGCCTGTTCCAATGCTTGACAGCCCTTTTGGTGAAGAAATTTTGCCTAATGTGCAACTTGGGGCCTGTTTCCTCTTGTCCTGTTGCTTGTTACTTGGGAGATTGAAGCTTTAAGAGGTCAAAAACTCATTGAAAGTGACCAGCCTGTTTGAGGCAGGACATCTGTTTTATGTTGTATTATATTTCAAAAGAAAAGTAAGTATATGGAAACCTCCTGTAAATTATTTGAAGATGTTTGTCTAGTATTCAAGCGAAAGGCATGTTCTATCTATCCAAGGCTGGCTCTGTGTGTAACCAAATACAAAAAATTGCCTGTGCTTAATTCCTATTTGATGCACGCTTAGAAGTCATCACATTTAAAAACAAGCAGAAAACTAATTCACAGTTTACCAGTAAAAGCAATTTCTGTTTGATGTCTTATACTGAAGTTGAGTGGTCACCTCTGGAGCTCACCAAGCCCTACGGGGATTCTTGGAACTAAGTGCAGTGGAAGTGGAAAAGGTCTGGAAAGCTAACAAACAGCAGCATTAGGTTCCTGGGTAGTAGCATGGTGGGGGGAGAAATCCCCCTTGCTTCCAAACTTACCATGTTTGAGGTTTTTGGACACTGAGTAAAGAAATTAAATCACAAGAAAAAACATTGCTCCTTGCTGATTTGACAGAAAGGGGTGGGAAGTAACAGGAGAAATGGATCCTAGCTATAGATTTGTGTGAATGCCTGGCACGTCTGAAAGTCTAACCTTTCAGTTTTATGACTAGCAGGAGGAACTTGCAAACAGATGGCCCGTTTCTCAAAGTCTGAGCAGCTTTTTTCCTCTTGTATGTCTTTGTCCTTGCGGAATCCGTCCTTACAGATATCTTGTCCCGGTAATGCTGGTTCTCAGAGTGCGTTGAGGTGAATGGACAGGACTGGAGGCAGCCATTTCAAAAGCAAAAGTTACAACACAAGTCATATTGCACTTCCTGTACCACTGCTGTTGTTTCTCATTTAGCACAACAGAGGAGTGTCTGGGCCAAAAAAAAATAACCTGCACATAGTCCGATAGTCAGGGGATAGATGGGAATACAGATCTTTCGTCAGATGCAGTTCATAATACTAAGAAACAGTCATTTTGTTACTAATTTAATATAAGCTGAAAAAAATACAGCACACTTTTAAGGCATCTAAGGCTTTGATCGAGGTGGGTGGAGGACTGCAGGGAAACCTTCGGAATGCTTAACACAGTCTTTCACTTGCACTTTAAAAATGAGGAGAAATTACTGAAGTCAGCGACCTCTAAAGTGAGAGGAGCCTCTACTCTTGTTTGTGTGTATAAATAAGCAATAGAAATCCTCAGGATATAAAGTATTTTCTGTACTTTTGGCTTCTTTCAGGTTAATGGACAGTGGAAAGGTCACAGTGCTGGAGGATGTGGAAACTTCAGAGACACCTACAAAAATAACCCCATTTATCAATTCCAGCTGGACAAGAATGGGCCATTATTAATTGAACTACGGGGACCGAGGTTTGTAGAGAATAAGCGTGCACCAACACAGCAAGAGTATTACGTGCTAAAGATAGAGCTTTGCCAGTATCCTCCGTGGGGAGGGTGGGAAGCTTCCTGAAAATCCACAAGACGAGGTATGGGGGGTGGCTCAGACTTAGTACTATTTATGTTTCTAACTTCACCATCAATACTGATTTAAACCTGCACGTTTGCTACTAAGGAAATTCTTGACCTGCAAGGAAAGCAGGAGCCTTCTTTCTCTTTAGTTTTGGGGTCTGAGCAGAGCTTGGCCTTGCACAGAAGGGAAGAAGGTACAAAGGTCTCTTTCTTCCTCTTAAACCTAATTATGATCATAATTCCTTTTCTTTTGTAGTAGAGCTAATATGCAGGATACTAAACTCTTACAGGCTGTTATATAGTGGCCTATGGAGTAGCTTCAGCTCTGAAAGTGCGTTTACTCTGCTGCTAGCAGGCCAGGAGAAGTATCGGGTGTCAGTGCCCTGTAGAGTAGCCCGAGGCAGGTCAAATTCCTTTGGCAAAATTTGTGATCTACCTCAAAATAACAGTATACAGTGCTTCTAAATAGCAACATCGCCTGACATGTGGTCAAGTGTTTAGCTTTTGCAAAGCTGTAAGCTGGGCCGCACAAAATGACAGCACTTTTCTATCCATCCTCCCCTTTTTGAGGAAACTCCTTCTCTAACGAAATGAAGATGAGTGCAAAGGTGTGATTACACTGTTCCACTAATTGAGCGGGTTTTTGTATGCATTTTTTCTTTCTTTCCTGCACTTGCAGATCATATTTGGGTAGTTTGAATGACAGGGGCAGTGGTGCCTGTCACATGCGTTAACAGGTAGTAGACAAACCCTCCCGAGTTATACTGCAAAATGAGAAATTCTGCTGAGATCACTGGCAGCGATTCCTCTGACAGCGATCAGATCACGCCCCAGGATCTGTGCCATGAGGCACCTGAGTATGTCACCGCAAGTTTAGCTACTTAAAGTCCGCTTAAATGTGGAGGCAGATTTCTAGCAGGCATTTTCCGTATAGTCTAGTTCTGCACCTGAAATGTGTTCCATCTTCCTCCAAATTCTACGGTCGCGTCATGGTAAGTTTGACTTAACGTTTCTGTCACCAGTGTGACAAAACTTCTAGATGTCTTCCAGTTATACTATGTGGTTTTTAATAAATAACCCTCTTCATGGTAATCCTGAGGACCCAAATAACTAAAGTAACAGGTCTGTCCCCTCACTTGCAGGCAATACAGCGTTGGTTTTGAACTCGTCACGGTCTCAACAGTAGGAGATCCTGGTTCCTATGGCTTTCAGAAAAAGAGCAGTGGTGACTACAGGTAATACTCGCTTAACGAAGTCTTAGAGGTTTGAAACATACTTCAGATCTTAGTTCTAAACAGGTGCTTTCTTTTATCGTAGGTGTGGATTTTGCTACTTGGAAGCGGAGAACATATTTGCTGGAGTTTACAACATTATCCCCACCACATTCCTGCCTCAGCAAGAGGGTCCTTTTTTCTTAGATTTTAACAGTGTTACTCCTATTAAGGTATCGCAGCTGCAGTGAGGAGACAGATCTGTGCGTTAGCGTTTAAGGAGGTGGTTTTGATCTGTCTTACAGTCTGAGAACAGGTGAATAACTCCTACGACACGTACGCATAAAAGAAAATTACATTCAAAGTTATAACCAAAAGCATGGAATCACCAATTAGCCAGTTAATTGTGGTAGACAATTAGCTGTGGCTTTTGCTGCTATGGTATTGGAGTGAGCACTGTTCAACAGGCTTGTGAACGGGCTAAAATGCTTAAATGAACTGGCAGAATTCAATTTATTGCAATTTTTCCACACTTCAAATCAAAGTCTAGTGAGTTAAGAGGAAAAACTAACATAAAAATTCTCTTCTCCCAAAATACAGGGTATATGGGTTTAAGATTTTGTTCTTAAAAGTAAACATGTAAGGAAAAAATATTCTTGTGTATTCTGCTTATTCAGTCTCAGGACCAAATAGCTTTGACTACACATTTGTGCTGCTATCTATCCTGAATGCTTTCAGCATTGAACTAGTTCTTGCATCTAAATGTAAACTTACTACTGCTGAGCATGTAGTATTCCCAACTAACGCGCTCAGAATATGCGTATAGGGTAAAGGAAAAGGAAGATTCCCACCTTAGCTATTTCTGAAAGAAAAGCAATGGCTTTACTGGTGTTACATGTACTTTGAGAGCTGTTTTATTTCATACCTATATTACTTCATACATAGTATTACAGCACAAAGGTGCTCTGTGGCTTTCTTCCTATGAGCTGCAAGACCCAGCTCGATGCAGATCAGTAAATTAAGGAGACGAGCCAGCAGCAGCGTACAGGCAGCGCACACAGCACACCCTTCGTTTAGTGGGTGCGAAAGGTTTTACATCTATTCTTTACATCTATTCTTCTTCTCTAATTCTCTGTATCTACTGAGGTGGTCTCATTTGCCGGTGGGAGGAGGTGGGGAACCACCCCCCATCAGCATCCCAGCAAAGAAATGTTTTATCCTCAACATTTGTAGAAATATTCAGCTTGTAGGGGAAGGATCACTTAAATCTCTGCCCCCTAATAAACCACAGCTGCAAGAAACACGCTGATCCTCTTAGACAAGGCATCTTTTAAAAGGTACCTTTTTCTTTGAAGTTGAAACCAGCGAATGAGTTGAGCGCTTGGCCAGTGTCATCAATAGGAGTAGCGTCAAAGTTCTTCAGAAAATAGCGGAAGTGGGATTAGTCTAGAATAAGATTTAAAATTCCACTATACTGGACACTTGGAGGGAGTGGGTGTTTTTAAAACAGCCATAGGAAGTTCTTTGCTGTTCGGGTTGGTTTGGCAGTTTTCCAAGCAAAAAAAAGTGGCATTTAAATCTTATTTTAGAGCACTGGTATAGCTTGGTCATTGGGAAACTGAGCACACGCTTTAAGGAGTACCAGAAATATTATCTGTGGGCTAAAATTGTTCCTGTAAAGTCTGCTATTAGCCCTCTCCAGAAAGTACAAGATGCCTTTTGTTTCATTTCCTTCATCAGACAGCTGCTTAACAAATGTCTAGCTTTAAAAGGGCATTGAAAACAAATGCCTTTCCGACTGCAGTTCTCTCAAAGACCATCTGGGCTAGGAAATTTGTGACAAGTTTGTCACAGTGTGACTTACCTTCTTTGGCAGGGAAGTTTCTGATGATGATCCTTAGCTTTCGGGAATACGTGCCAAGGACTGCTTCATCCCCACAAAATTAAAGTTTCACTCAGCTCACCTTTTCCTTACAAATCTGTATGAAATTAGCTCAGTCTAAACCAGAGCAGCAGTGGAGTCTTGCATATATTTTATCACATATGAAGTTAGAGGTAGTTAGGAAGTCTCAAGTGAGTATATTTTTGACAGTACAAGAGGCAGATGCCACAACTGCCAGCTTTCAGCTACACGCTCTTGCGCACCCTCAGCCACGTGAGATCAAGCTGGTAGACTTGCCTACAGTAAAATCCGTTGTTGTTCTTCTGTAGTTGGTTTCTATTCTGCAGGAGGGGATTTTTCTTTCCTTTTCCCCCCGCTGAGCACAATCTAATGCCGAAGCTTATGCTGGATGAAAGGGGAAGGCTCAGCTTCCGTACTGTGCTAAACTAGAAGCAAGGAATGTACTCACTTTCTTAATGCCCAAGAAAGGCAGTAAGGAGAAAAGATCCTGTCTCCCCCAGGATACACTAACATTTCTCACACATACAGTACAGTCAGGGATGGGGCTCAGCCCGTAACCCCCCAGGATTTAAGCTCAGTGTCCTTGATAAGGCAAGTCCTATTCAAACATTGCACCTCCACGGGCTACTAGAATACCACTCAGGTGGAATGTTTAAAAGGAAATAGAAAAAATATTCTTATAAATTCTAGATTCTGGTTGTGGCAAATTAATTTTACAACAAACTTTTCTTTCCCTTTTTTCTTCAAAAAAAAAAAAAGTTAATGTAAGCACTTACTATTTGCTTTGAGATTTTTTTTTTTGTCAAATACATACTTCTATATTTATTCCACCAATAAATCTGGAAAAAATTATTGGAAAGTGAAACAATTCTTAGATTTTAACACAGCCTCAGGCCAATATCTAGGGTAAGCTTTTCTTTCCCCTATACCATTTAGCATTTTTTGATCCATAGAACAGAGAATATTAAAAGGTGATGTAAGCACAGAAGTGCTACGCAGCAAGACTTCTAGAAAGGAATAAGGCCTGTGTGTGCAAAGATTGAAGTAGCTGCACAACAGCTCAGATGTAACAAAGGTACATCGGCCGTGTTACTTTACTTCCAGTTAGACAGTCGTGCGCCTCTTGACCCTTACATCTTCTCTGCCTGTAAACATGCAATTCAACCTTTTAAACATTAAAGTACAAAGCTTCATAAACTATACCACCCACCATCCTGCCCTCCTAAGTTGTTTGTCCCACACCGTACAGTTCTGAGCTACAGAGTGAGGGGGGCAACGGACAAAATGAAAGCCAGTTGCTGTAAGGGGCTTTAAGAGGTTTTACACTTTCTTTGAAGACAGCCTCGTCAGAAGTTCTGACATTCTCTTTACTTACGCACTGCAAAACCTTTTCTCTGTATTTTTTTTTTTTTAAATCCTACCTTAAAGCTCCATCCAAGCCCCCATAATGCTGCTGTTTATAGCTCAGGGTGAGACATCCCAGACACACACATCCCCCAGGTCGTTTTGTTCGGAAGACGCAGGTCAGTCCGCGGTCAATCCGACCCATCCGTTCTCAAAGACTCGGTGAGCGGCGGTACACGGATGAGTGGTACCAACAGCTTCTGTCCCATCCGGCCCATGAGTCTGAGATTCAGCCCTAGTTTCCTGATGCAAGTTTCGTGTAACTATTTTGTACAGTCATGATGCACTTGACCACACAATCGATGTGATGTTTGAACAGCCAGCTATTCCGAACTAAGTTTGTGTACAAATAATAGAGATTTTCATCACTTAGTTTAAAGGACATTTAAATTGTTTGTTAATACCAAAGAGAAGTAGAATTCCTAGGTTAACATTTGCTTTATACATTCTCACTTCAGGGCAGCTGAAGTGATCACATATACTTTGATACACCAGAGGCTTATTTTTATATCCGTGAAGGCGGCTACCATCATGTTACACGTCAGAATGCAGAAAGAGCTCCAACTGGAGAAAGCTCATTCACTTGCCTGTACTCCATAGTGATGTATGTTCATTTAAGTTTGTCATAATTATGGCTTTTATGAAGTTTAAAATAAAATGAGTTTTCCATTAATTTATTAGACACGCAGTTCTGCCTGTTTGCTTGCATGTTTGAAGCGTGATTTACCTGCCAAGTCCAGAGGGTCGCCAAAGGAAGGCGGCTACAGCAAGATCTTTAAAAAACTAGTTTTATATCCTGCTGAATGCAAAATTAATTCATTGCTCAAGTGCAGGGAGTTTGGGTTTCCAGTCAGAACTGCCAAGATGAGAGGAAATTTGATGGCAAGAGAGGTTAAAAAAACCAAAAACACCCCCAAAAAACCAACCACCACCGAAAAACTACCCGAACAACCCAGGAAAATATAACAGGGGTTGAGTGGCATGTCTACAAAAATAAGATATTCAACCACAAATACCTCTGCTCATTTTTCTGACTGTACGCAGCACAGACAATAGCTAAACTACAACAATTTAAGTAAAGACGTTTAATACAATGTGGCACTTCCGTGCTGCGTTTCATTTCGTGTTTAATACTGTCAATCCCAGCTTTTCCTCAGTATTGGTCACATCAGAAGTTGGAACCACTGAGCATTTATTGGGCTGAGAAATGCTACCAATGGCAGAGTTCAGCCTTCAGGTCTTTGGAAGATGTAAAGGTATAAATATTTAAAGCTGTTACAGCTAAACAGCTATAACGTGTTGAATCTAGTTTTTATGAAAACAGGTTTCTTCACCTCCAATTCCTTACAGCAAATTTCAGCAGCGTTACGTAGAGATGTGTTAGGTAACAGAATACCTTCCTCTTTTCTGCGTACTAAGGGATTTTGGAAAACTTGACTGAAGTTCTGGTCTCGCGCAGTTCAGAGGAAGAAGTGAATCATGGATGCAGGGATTCAGGAAGCTGGAAAGAGGTAACAGCTGTCCATGTACAGCAGAGGATTCTAATACCAGGAGTGACACCGGGCTGCAATCGTCGACCGGAACTAGATATTTTAAAGACTAAACTTGCTGTGGGAGAAGATTCGGTTCTTAGCACTTGAGATAGACTTAGCTTGCAGACTCGAAATGTGGAAAACAAAAATGTTTACTGTAGTGTGAAGAATTTTACATTAACTTTGAGAACAGATACACAAGCTGTGGCAGGGATGAAATACAACAGGACTGCAAAAAACATAGAATAGAAAATACTTTGGGCAATACTAAAATTCCCATCAAATTAACGATATAAACTGACATCTTAGATAAAATGGTGCTTTCAGAAATGCTTAGCCACCAAAAACTGAAGAGTCCTAGGATTTTTACTACCACTTATTAGCATAATTACCAGACACTACTACTGCCTAACAGCTGCTGGCAAAACATGCCCGTGCCCTTTCTAGTTTTATTGAACACTTTCTCTAGGGCACACTAAAATCCCAAGTCCCTTTAACAGTTATAAAACCTCACACAGTACAACCTACGGAGAAAAGCGCTTAAGAACACATTGTCAATCTACACTGGCAATTCCTTTTCTTCATGCATATTTCAAGGGCGAATCCCTTACCATAACCGTCCTGAAAACATCTATGACTCCCATTTTTGAGAAAAAAAGAACCAAAACACTTAAAGTGCTGAAAAATAATACTTCACTTCTCAGGGGAGGGCAAGGGCAAGGGGCCAATCAACTCTTTTTTGGTCACTGGAATTGCCCTCAGAGTCCCAGCCAGACTCGGGAAGGTGGCTAGGAAAGGGCCCACCACCACTGAGTGTTACCATCCCCTTTCCGTCTGTCTGTCTGTCTCTCTAACACCAGTTTTCACAGGCGCGACTCATCCTTTCTGAGCACCAAGGGAAGAGTGAAGGCTTTGAGACCCCACACATGCAACAGCTTTCCTGTATACAAAATATTTCTACAGTTTCAGCATAATACAGACAAATACAGATGTTTAAAGAATATGCCACTTGTACTCAAGAGATCCACTGTATCTAAAGAGCATTTCGTTCTACAAAACTGAAGCCAAACCGCTCTCTGCAAATGTCTGGCTTGAATTTCAGACCCCCTACTGGCATGAATTTACACGGGAACATTACTAGTTATTGCTTCAGCCAGGCTCCTACAAAACCATTTACAAAGTCTGTGAAATACGAGCACAGCTTAAACATTTGATAACTCGTCCGGCCTACACAGGATTTACTGAATAAAAACTTCAGCCCTCCACATCAATTAGACTTCTTAGTGCAGTTTTAAATTCTCAGAGTAAACGCTTAAGATTTGGCATATATTATTGGCACAATGTTCTTCAAACACTTAGAAGTTCATGTATAAATATTTATACTCCCATTAATCAGGACAGGGCACAAGGAGGACTCAGCCAATCTGGGCAGCTTTTCTGCCTGCGCATATTCCCTCTTTGATTTTCATGCACTGAAGGGAGAGCTGCTTCATTCGGTTATCCAAAGCCAGCCCCTCAGCGGAGCCGCTCCTGTTGCTGCTCCTATTCTTGTTCACTCTGTCGCTTGTCTTGTTCTCAGCCCCTTCTGCCCTATCCCCTGCAAAGAAAGGATTAAACTAGATGTTAAACCTGGGATTTCGTTCTGCAACTTAAGCTTCAAGCGGGTGCCTCTGTGGCTTCCTTGGCCAAAGCGTGCAAAAAAAAAATAAAAAAAAAAAAAATACAGGGGCAGGAGCAAGATGCTTTAACGGAACCGAAGTTGGCCTTCCAAGCCGCGCTCGTCTTGTGCACTGCATCAGCAAATTACAGTGTAAGCAGCCTTAGGTTGGAGTACACAAGAGCGGTGGTAATCCTCTAGTTCTCAATTTGTCAGCAAGGGCTGCCAGAGCCTGCAAGAGGTTCCTTTTGGCACGTTATTTCATTTTTTTTTTTTTTCCTGGAAAGCAGGATTTTCAGCAAGCAAGGCAGTAATGTTTAAAAAAAAAAAAAATTAAACTCAGATTTTCCTTAAAATAAACGTACCGTCAGAATCCCACTGATCACTTATTTCGTGAGAAACCTCGAACCCCTCCACTGAGACATAACCGGGGAACCTTCCCAGCCAGCAGAAGAGTAATTAAAACATTTTAGTTGTCATCGTTAACCGTGGGACGCAGGGCCTTCGAGAACTGCCTTCCCCAAGGAAGCGACCAGCGGGTCAGAGCTCAGTGAGCTGGCGACATGCCTAGGGGAGCTGAGAGGGTTTTCCTGCTCCCTTTATAAAGCTGAAAAACATTGGCCCAGGGCGGATCCAGCCGTGCGTACCTCTTTCAGCTTCGCACTCGGGGGAGGACGCCCCGCTGCATTCGCTTCGCGGGCCGAGGACAGGAAAGATCATCCCGAACTCAGAGAGGGACACAGGGCTGGGCAGATCCAGGCTTCCCGGTCGCGCGGCAGGAGGAAACTGAGCAGGCACCTCGCAGGGACTTGTAGGACCAGAGCTGAAGCTGGACACCGACTGGGTTTCCGAATCTTCTTCGGATACGAAGCTGCTGCCGTTGTCATCCTCAAACACTTCTGAAGCCACTGCGATGTTGAAAGAATATTCCAGTTAGCAAACCTTCCCCCTTCCTTAACCCGGCGTTTCGTACATGGACCACAAAGGCCTGATTCTGCCTTGAGGAACAGCACACCTGCCAGCCGTGCCATGCAAGACCAGCTCTACACTACCTACAGCTCATGCCGTAGATGCTCTTGGATTTTTACTGTCCCTGCTGCCCCCTGCCCAGCTGGCCTTGTGCACTTGTGGTCTTTGGTACCTAACTTAGGCCAGGGCCCAGTCCCCTGTGCCTGCCTCAGCCAGCACCATCTTGATCCCAGCACAGACTCCTGGTTATTTAAGGCGCTAATTAGAAGGACATAGCTCCAGGGACAGATTGCTTCCACCTTACCTTCCCCTTTTTGCAGTTAAAATCCAGGATGAACTCCCAAGATCCCTTTTTGGATGAGGATCACCAAGCAACACCAAAAAAGCCCCCCACACACATATAATTTTCTCATGTTTGCTCAGATCTGAATTCTAATTAAAGCAAACCAGCTCCACGCTGTCTGGCTAGATTAAGCTGCAGACTCTTTGTTAGCAACAGGAGGAGGAATCCATTAAAGAAGGTTCCATTTTGTGCAACACAGGGGTGTAGATTTTGCTAGGATTCAACGTTTTTCAATCTTGGCTCATTGCAGGATGGGGACCTACGAACCAAAGGCTTCTGCACACAAGTGGTCCCATTGGGATCAGAAGGGCTTTTATGTGCCTCAGCCTCTGCACAACAGAAGCACGTGCCGGAATCACACCGGTCTGAAGAAGTCCTGCGAAGAGCAAGACATTTACAGTGACCCGAGGTTCTCTTCAAATACACCTCCGTGGGTGTCCTGCCGTTGTTAGAGAGGCTCAGAACCACCTTGAAAAAGCTGCAGGAGCAAAGCAGCAGCGGTAACAAAATGCCTCAAAGGAGATGTTTCAAAGTAGTTGTTCTGTTACCCCGGCTCACGTGCACCACTCGGACACGAAGGGTGCCAACAGAGGCAGCTACCATCACGGTGACTGCAGAGATGTTCAGCCCCTTTCTGCTGTATTTGCAGATTGGGGAGCTGTACTTACACATTGCAGAATTGGCCTAAAAGGCTTCCAACATAAAACGGATCACAGCATTATCCACCTTCCTGAGCCCCCTCCAGGGCATTTCATGCTCAGAGACAGTTTGTTGTGGTTTGGGGTTCGTTGTTTTGTTTTTAAGGACATCAAATCCAAGACGGCCTTTCTTCTCACCCGCTGTGTTTTATCAATATACCATGAGCAATACAGGTAACTTTGCAGGGGGTGAAAGCAAAAAAAAAAAAAAAAAAAGGGGGGGCAAAAAAGATGTTTCCAATTACAGGAGTCCTCTGCTTGGCAAGAAGCACTGACATCAGCCAGCCTACCAACAAGCACAACTCAAACTGTAGCTTACTCATCACCATCTAAACTGACCATAACGCAGAAGGCCAAGAAACTCTGGCTGATGATGAGGTGTTTTATTCAAGTCCAGCAGACAGAAATCAAGATATACAAGGGCCTTGGTGGAAACCCATTACAATGCATTGAGAGCTTAACCTGTCGAGGCTATTTTGGTTATTATGTCTGGCAGGTGCTAGTCCTGCCGTGGTGAAACCCAGTTCTGCACTGGCACTAGATGCAACCTGGAGTCCGTCCACCTACGTCAGACTGTGCAACTCAAAGACAGGGATGAGCCCGTGCTGCAGCCTCAGCAGTGGTCAGAAGGGACAGCAACTGGCTGCTCTGAATTAACTTTCCTGGCTCTTTCTGCCTCTACATACCAGGCAGATTGAACTGGGATTTGTGGGACTGGGCAGCAAAAAAAAAAAAAAACCACCAAAAAAACCGAAACAACACTTTCTGCATCAAGAAGGGGAGAAGGTGTCCAGGAGGGAGGAAAAAGGAGGCCATATGCAGTGTCCGTCTAGCCAGGAAAAAAGCAAACTCACAATACAACAGACCGTTCCAGTCTTTGCAACTGAAGGTCCCCATGTGCCACCAGAAAGCAGGTTACCTAGGCCTAGAGCTCGCTCAGTGGTTGCTGCTGTCACCCAAGAGAAACGTCTCTCAGAGAGAGCCTCTCAGTACGCTGCATCAGCATAGTGCTGCTTCTTCACAGCACACGTGCTCTGATAAAATCACATAACGTCAAAAGACCCTGCAGTGCAGAGGAGCTTATCCTTACACCCCTCTGTGCAAGCGTCACACCATTCTGTGCTGATGTAGCCACAATTTTAGTCCCTCTGCCACAGGCCCAGCACTGTGAGACAAGCGCTTGATCCAAAATGTCTGTTTCCAAACAGCACTGCCGCCTCAGCAACCTGGCTGAACGATCTGCAACAGCGTGCGACCACCCCAGGCAAGTCACTGACAGCAGCACCACTGCCTTAAAAGTTAGAAGCAGGCTTTGAAGTGCATTAATTTTGTTCCTTTCATACAGCACTGTACAAAAAAAAAAAAAAAAAAAAAAAATCAAACAAAAAAACCAGTGATGCTACGGGAACAGCTGATGCACTTCAACTCATATCCCTTCCCATTGAAAACTGGCTATTAAAGAATACAATCAACTCCCGTAATAATGAGAAGCATTAACAAGTTAGCCACAGTCCCACGACAGCCAGCAAATCTCAAACTGCAGAATACACAGAGCAATCTTCATCTCAGCATTTCTTATGATGCCCATGAGATACTCCCAGGCACGGGAGCACTCTGTACTCACTGGAGATGGTGTCCGACTCAGATTTAGTTGCTGCCAGGTCTTCCACAGAGGTATTGCTCCCTTCAGCACCCACGCCACATCCTCGGGGCCCCATGGCACTGGACCGTCTCCTCTCATGAATCTCATCTGAGATCATCTCCAGGTTTTTCAAGGCAGTTTTATACTCTCCTTTTGCCAGGGCCAGTTTTGCCTGCAGGTCATCCACTGTTTTCTTCAGTTGCTAACAAGGAAGACAGGTATTAGAATCATAGAATTGCCTGGGGTGGAAGGGACCTTTCAGATCATCTAGTCCACCCATCAACCTAACTCTGACAAAAACCATCCCTAAAGCAGATCACTGAGCACTATGTCTACCCATCTTTTAAATACCTCCAGGGATTGTGACTCAACCACTTCCCTGGGCACCTGTTCCAATGCTTAATAACCTTTTCAGTGCAAAAATTTTTCCTAATATCCAATCTAAACCTACCCTGGCACAACTTGAGGCCATTTCCTCTTGTCCTATCGCCTGTTACTTGGGAGAAGAGCCCAATCCCCACCTCTCTACAACCTCCTTTCAGGTAGTTGTAGAGTGTAGTATAAGATGTGCTTGCATTATGAAGAATGCACATTATGCAGTTCTTCATTAAGTGTCCATGTGACTTGGCTCTGCACAGGCAAGCTAAACCAGGGTTGGTATCTAGGTGATGGGACAGTTTGTCATTCAAGAGCACTCCAGCGCAAGCAGTGGCACTCATGAAGGAGACAGCAGCAAAGCAAACCACAGAAGCCAGGGGCTGGGATGCCTCTGGAGCGTGGTAATGGCCCCTGACTAAGCACAGGGCAGAGGTCCCTCCATTAACATGCAGGATCTCTCGTTAACATGAACGCAGCCCTCAACGGTGTGTCGCTGCTTATCCCACAGCCACCCCGAAGGGTTTGCTGGCAGCCTCTGCCTGCAGGGCACATCGTGGCTGTGGGTCGTCCCTAAAGGGGCTGAGCCTCACTCTCTTCTGAGCACCAAACCCATCATTTCTTGGTCACTAAACCTGCAGACCAGAAAGCAGCAAGCCTCAAACCCTGACAGCTGTAATACAGTAGTCTCTGTGTCCCCAGGCACAAACCTCACTCTACAGCAAGGGCAAAAGTGTTGTACACCCTGTCCCCCAAACGTAAAGCACCGCCTGGGTAATCGGTAGCTGTCTCAACTCTGGTTTAAATTGTACATTAAAAGCACTCTGTGCTGTCTTTTGTGTTATATTTACACACAGTGCTTCAGGAGGGCACTGAGCAGCTGTCATGGAGAAGCAACAGGCCCCCAGAACAGCGGGCCTTTGCTCATGGAGAAAAGGGGATTTCTCAAAAGATGCCTCTAGCCAGAAGGCTAGCACCCAGCCTAGGTTCAGGTCCGATACACAGGCAGGCAAAACAGAGGAGCAAAGGGCAACCCAGGCCTGGATCCCGGCAAGGAAAAGGTGCACGCCAGAGTCTCCAAGGCTTACAAAGAGCTGTTGCATCTCAGGCAGCCCCGGGAAGGGCTCACAAAAAAGGTGCGGGACATACCTTGCATCCCAGGCAAGGAATGAGAATTTTCTTCTAACAAGTCTCCTGCTGACCAAGCACCCCACTGGAGCCTTCCTGCACCCGGGGCCAACAGTGCAAGGCAACGTGCTCTGCTTAGACCCTGTGACACATCCCACACACCTCCAGACCCAGCCACCACCCTTCAACTCAGAGGAGTCAAGCTCCCAGTTTTTGGGGGCCACATGCAGCAAAAGTCACTCAAGTAGAAAGAGAGCGATCCTTGCATTTGAATTTTTAGAGCGATTTCTCTCTCCCACCCCTGGCAGCTCCAAGACTAAGGGCTGCAATAGCAGGGATTACTATCCCTTGCACGCCCGGGGGCCACCGTGCCCTGCAAGGCGTGCGCTGTGCCCAAGCACTGCCTAGACATCGTTGCACCACACGGGGTGCAGTGCAGAGATGCCAAAAAAAAAAAAAAAAAGCTCTGTCAGCCTACCCAGCCAAACCCAAAAATCGGAAATTCACATCTGCATGGTATTTGAGCACTACAAGCAGGTTATTCGTTCTATTAATTGACCCAACCAGTGAACAGAAAAGAGCACTCCAAGCACAGTTAAACAGTCTGATGCATAAAACATGGAGGGGGGGGCAGGGGGGAACACACCAAACCCAAACAAACAAACCCCAGAGACTTCAAACTACAAGAAGTAAAGACGGTCAAACCGTATTTGTTCGGGTCTGGCAGTAAGCAGCAGTGTTCGGAACACTAATTTCACACAAGGAAACAAAGCCTCTCCTAGTCTTTTATCTTTAAAATGTGCTTAGCAAATTGCTCAAGAGGTTTTGAATTGAATTGGTTTTGTACAGAAACGCAACACAGTTGTCGGAGCACTTTAGATGTAATTTCATTATTTACTGTAAGCAGTAAAGAGTTTCAGATGGATCTGAATTACATACGTACCTCTAGTTGGACGTAATACTTTGCCTTGAGTTCAAAATAAGGTCTGTGGAAAAACAAAGAACAATTGTTTACAATCACTGGGACCCCATGCAGAGTACGAGAGTGGGAGTTGCTCTCTTTGTAGCATTAACATAGCTATTTTGTGTTTCACTGTAATCCCGAGAGACTGCTATCTAGATGACAGAACACCTACATGTGCTCCCAACGTCTCTCCTTTCCCCTCTAATATATCTATTTCTCATGTGTCTGTTGACCTAAATACAAATTGCAAAATTCCAGTTTTTGGAGCTGACAGCATAATTCCTTCAGGCCTAGATTCTGCAAGATATTTAAATGCAAAGTCCAGCTTCAGGCGTAGGCATCCATCTAATTTTTGATCCCACAGCACATATAAATTCCCCGCAGAAGGTGAACCTTAGAATTCTCCATGTTCAGATGTGGGGGGTGGAGGGGCAGTTCTTAGGTTTTTCAGTGAAGGAGAGGGGATGAAGGGAGGTCAGAGCACCACGTGCAAGGGCACAGCACTTCCCACCAGACACTCCCCTCCCACTTGCGCGGCTCTCCAACAGTTTGGCCACAGAGGACAGCATCACACCCAGCCCGTTTCCCACTACAGACAACAAAACTTGCTTATTAAGTTGTAGGAGGAGAGGAACACAAGAGGGGCAGTACAAAGCCTAGAAACGACATTCCTAGCTCTGAAGTTTTGAAACCCACAAGCCAGTATCACCCGATATAATAGTGGGCAGCAAAAAAAAAAGCCCTGATTTGAGCAGGCACTTCTACAGGTAACAGACAAGAAACATGCCATCCAAGCCAGGAAAAGGACACCAATGGCCTGATGTGTAGGAGCTCAAACGTAAGCACTCCTCCTCACTCATCGGTAACACAGAGACGGGCCCGTGATGCCAGCAGAAAGCAATGCACTGGCAGGGTAGGGACTCGCGTCTCCTCGGGTCACTTCATTCTCTCACATCCATGACCCCGTAACTACTGAAACCCGGTCCGTGACACAGCGGGGCTGGCAGATCGTGCACTGATGCAATCGGTGTCCTACATCATCAGTTGGCTGAGTCCACGACATCGCAAAGTGCTTTTTAAGTAGCTGACAGGAAAAGTAAGAGGCACTTTGCCCAAGTCACCAGAGCAGAAAGTGACTTCCAAAAAACCAGCTAATGCAGGCGAGTTCATTATCAGAGGCACTGAGCCAGAAGATCTGGCGACTGTTAAGAACATGCAGCCGTACGCACATTCATAGCTTACAAGCAAGCAAGCACCCAGAAACAAAATTAAAAGCAAAACCAAAACAAAACAATGCAATAATCATCCACTCACCAACTTTACATGGCAAATCATCTAAATGACTTTCCTCCAGGCTGTCCTAGTCTTACTTCCAAATAGTAATGCTTTAAGCACCTTAATCCAAACTGAAGCGAGGAGCAATTGCAAGGCATTTTTTGCATGGGAAAGAGCAACTCAATTGGCATATTCACCCACGAGTTTATGGAGAGAGAGGATGCACAACCTGGGCCTGAAAGGCGAAAGTGTTACAGCCAACCCTCCTGCACCATCCAGGGAGAAGAGCAAAAGCAGTTTGCTGGTATTAAACCCTTCCTGAAAAACAGCTATTAGCCAGTTACACCCTACGATACAAGCAGCTGCAAATTCAGCCGCCTCATTTCCCAGTTCTGCGTCGCTACTTGGCAGCACTGATATTTTCAGCTCAGCTTCAATTTTCCTTTATGTGAAAATTGCAACGCTGACAAACGACTGACCTTTCCAACATCCCTATGCAGTATGACTTCAGACACACCCACGATAAGCCTGTTTGTGCCATGAGGCATCTTCCACTTCAATACTAGGTTAGAATTGGTGTTTCTGTACACCCCATCTAGGTGGTTTATGCTGCAGCCAGCCCTGCTGTGAGACAAAAGGAATGTGTTGGGATCCTTCCACACAAGTGAAAAGGAGCTTGCCCTAAGGGGAATGACACAAGACAACACCCCCATGAGGGTAGTTTCAGCAAGGAAATGAAGACTAAGGTGGCAAATCACATGAGAGGCAGCTGGGGCACCAGGGTCAGCACCATCATTGTTACAAAAAGGTACGTAGGACCCCGCTGACAACTTACCAGGGTCTTTATTTTAAATCTTATTGTAAGGAAGGAACTCCTAGCAGCCAAACCGCTTCTCAGACATTGCTCTTATCCGGAGGAATCTGTCATTTAGTGATCCGATGAGGTTTTTCACAGTCCCACTGCAGTGCTAGACAAACAGCATGCAGCTCATTCTACCAAGGCACGCTGCTACACTGTTTCAGCTAACATGCTTGAATCCTCCTTGAGAAGTGCTAATCCTTTCTTGAATTGAGCAAACACCAATCAAAATAGATTTTTAGTTGATCAACTTCACCAAAAAGCCATTTTTAGATAAAGGGATTAAAAGCTAAATACAGCAAGCAGATTGTTTAGACAAGCTACAGTCTGGAAATATAAAGAAAACGACTGTGAAATATAAAGAGGATTAAGATTTGGTTGTAAACAGGGCCAAAATTTCAAACAGGTTCTGAGCAAAAAGCTGTTTCACTTCTCCGCAACAGAGCAAAACTGCACATCACATGCAGACACATTTATTAATGCCGCTTGCTGCTTAGCTATGCTCTCTGAAGTGCGTTTTCTTCCCCAAGAACAGTTCTCGCACAGCTTTGCTAGGGCAGCATTAGGAAGTAAAAAAGTCTGATGTACAGCATGCTACACTGATGCAAGTCTCACACCTTTCAGGTTTCCGTCACTTGCTTTGTTGCTCTCCTAACTAAAAATAAGAACTAAACCGCACACAAGCCTAAGCTGCAACATATCTATGCGCAGAGCTCTGCAGCTCTGTCGGCAGCATCTATGTGAATCCCATGAGCCTGTTTCTCAAAACACATGCCGCCAGAAGGTTCAATGCACTAGAACAAGACGAGGAATATGCCCAGAAAAGGTTTATTATCCCACTTAGTTCACCAGTCTACCAAGTCAGGCGCCTCAAAAGACACTTAGAAGCTGACAACAAGCGCACGAACGAATACCAGTACCAATTGTACTGGAGGCTACTGCATGTAGACAGGAACCCAAAGGGAGAGGTACAAAGGGCAACACACTTTCACAAGTTTGAAAAACCCCACAGAATCAGTATTTCCCCCGAACAGATTTCACCACTAAGCTCATCTCCAAAGGTAAAACATACTTTGATTTATTGATGGCTCTTTTCAGCTTCTTCTCCAGTTGTTTCATCCTTCCCATAGCGGCATTGTATTTGGCTGCGGTCTCCTTGTGAACCAGCTCACTTCTTGTTTTGGTCTGTTCCGCCTCCATGACCTTCAAAAGGGAAAAAACAGGTTGAGTGGCAAGACACAATGATCCATTTCTTATCATTTTAATTAACAGCATCTTCATAATCTCTCCAATCAGCTCATGTCAGGCAAGGAAGGGTACAGAAGACATTACTTTCGATGAACCTACTTAAAAGCCTTTCCTGAAAGGAGCAGCAATATGTCAGATTTGCAAACACTGTGTTAATTATGACAGAGGTATTGCAGCTTATTGCCTAATAGCTCTTATGGGAAGTTCAGAAGAGCCTCAAATTTTGGGATCATCCACTTTTTAGCCCAGTCACATATTCAGGAGCAGAGCAGCCCTAGCAGAAGTCACCCAGTTACGTTTAAGAGCATTGTTTCTGTTCCCTCCTGCTTCTCTCACAGGAGCCTGCCTTTCCCAGCAGGGAGACAACAGGCTGCTCAGCCCCTGGCTGCAATCCCACCACTGTGGAGAGGGTTGAAAACCAACCACAGCAGCAGGAGGACTGAAATGCAGTCCAGCCCGAATCACCACTCGCCAGAAAACAGCATGTTCAATGACTGCCTGTTTGCAGAAGGCCAGGAAGCTGGCTTTTCTCTTAAAACAGCTGACCAGCCTCAAAACCTGGTTTCAACGCCAACAATGCAGAGGTTTGAGCTCTGAGCTGACACCCCCTATCATGCAGATGGGGGAGGGATGCCCACTATCTGGGCAGGCAGATGCTTAACGCCCAGCAGTCCCAGGCCCAGCAGGACAGCCGCTCTCCAGGGCCAGCCACTGGGGCTGCAGCCTTGCGCACAAGCTAGAAAATTCTTCAAACAATCATTTCTTCAAAGCTTTATAAACAAACGCTCACTGCCGTGGCATTCTGCAGCAATTAGGAGTCTACAAAAGCAATAGGAAAAGTAAATGTCCCTCCATTAGCTGCTCTGCTGGTGTCTCACAGTCACGCTTTGCCAATAATTCGGTCCAGGGTACTCTTATTGTGAAAATTAGAGATGTCAGAGGTGTAAATCAGAAGATTTTTTTTTTTAATGCACTACCTGTCAAGATCCAGAAAGGGAGGTAACCGATACGTTTAAAGTAAGGAAAGTGGCGACACCCCTCCATTGGTCTGGCAACAAGGACAAAGCAGGCAGTTTTCAGGCTCCCTCTCTTGCAGCTATAAAGGTATCCATACAAAAAAAAAAAACAAGCAGGGCTTTATTTTCTCCAGTACGGGATTTTGAAACGTCTCAGCTGTGAAATCAACTACTCCACAACTTCAAGGAAACTTGCTCCAACCGGCTCCCACCACCAGAATGTGCATCTGAGCTCTCAGATCCAGAGAGAGTGACTATTCAAGATAGCTTGATTTTAAATAACCTCACTTAGAAAGCTCTAATTTCTGGAAAGTGTCCTAGCCCTCAGGCTGAACACAACAGGGAAAAGAGCACCATGAACTTGGACTTGCTTGGAGTCCTGCTCCTCTCAGGAAAACTGTCACATTGTCCTTTCTGATGTGTGAAACTGCTACATGCCAAAGCTGAACTGCATCAGCGTCAACTAGAAGCTCTTGCTGCCAGCAATGTTTTGCTCATCTGCCCACACCACTTATTATTAAACAAAGAAGGTGCTACAGAACTTTAAACTACGAGGAAGAAAGGTTTCCAAAGGCTCTTCTGATTAGATATAAAATAATAAACTCCAACACTCTTTAACTATTTTATATATAAATAAGGCATCCACTTTCAAAGAAAGGTCAAAAAAAAAAAATCTATCAGATTCATAACAGGCTCTCTCCTGCATCCTGAAAACAAGCTGCAGCCTCTTACCTTGAACAACTGCTCAAAAGCTAAGTTGATGCAATGACTTTCCCTAGTGACATATGTCAGACAAGGCTGGTTTTGGCACGGAAGTGTCTTAAATTAAAACGCAGTCTCCAAAGACTGCACAGAAGCTGGTTCGCCTTCTTTGTAGTGCGGCAAGGAAACTGCAATTTAAAAATGCTGGAAGCTACAAAATAATGGAGCGGCTGGAATTTGCCAATGCTCAATTAAATGTCAATCCCTCACATCCATTCCTGGGGCAAAATTAGCATCAACTTCGATATCTGGGATGAGCCACGTGAGAAGTACTACCAGCATCAGGGTCGTAAAGCAGGTTAGATGTCCAGTACCGTGTTGATTTTGCACACCCTTCATATCAAACATCACAGAAATGCTGAACCCTGCAGAACTGGGATTTGAGGATGACAGATAGTAAATGCCTCAAAATACCTGACAAAATATGGAATTTGCTGCGAGACATATATACTCACGTTCATTACCCTTTCCAGAAAGAAAAAAAAAAAAAAGTTGTATACTTCATCCTTTTGAGAAATCAGTGACGTAAGGAAAACCATCTCCTCCCACTCCCTTGTTTTCCTATGGGCATTCTGTCATCGGGCTCACATTACCCACACAAGTCTGTGGAGAGGTCAGAGACAGCCTGTCCCCTTCCCTGGGGACAGGAGCTCAAGGTGCACACCTGAGGCTAAGGACAATACCTGGAAGACTGTGAGGTATCTCTGTGGAGATCCATCACCTGCCAATACACATTTGAGCATTTCATTCAGACAAGAAGAAGAAAAAAGATCATCCACTCCTCCACAAAAGCAAAATGGCCTTTAAATAGAGAAGCTGTCCATTAGGGCAGGTGGACAGAAGCAGACTCCAAACTATGCTGCCACCTCTACATCTGGGAGGTTCAGCATAAGACCAGCTAGGGAACCCCCTCACCTTTTAAAAAGGTCTTAGAAGATGACCAAACAAGGCTTGTGTGGGAAAGGCGTACTTTTCATCAGACCTAATAATACAGAGTTGGGGAAAAAGCAGTCTTATATGGACTTGTAAACAAGGTTTTTGTCACAGTTACCGAATAAGCTGTTTTGTCCAACAAAAATCACTGTGCTTCAGCCACCACCCTTGCCTTGCTGATGGTTCCTAAGCCATCACAGATGCAACAGCATCGCTTAGAAAAAGGCAGAGATAAAAGTACGGATGACACCTCTTCAAATTAAGACTGCTCAAGACACACCTCTCCTCCTTACACTGTACCTGTCATTCATACCCTTGGGGCGAGCAGGGGACGTACTCTTACGCAAAAACACCCAGAGTGGGTGAATTTCCAGGATGCCCACACATTCACTGGACATTTCTGTAGCCCACACCTGTCCTTAATTACTAGGTCACCTATTCCAGGCAGAACTCATTCTTCCAGATAAAACAGGCTACAAGATACAACTATTGGAAAACAAAACAAACAAAATAACCCAACACAGGTATCAATCAATTCCTCTTCTCTCTTTCCCTACCCTCTACTTCCAACACAGATGTCTGGGAAAGGAAGGTTGCTGTAAAGCATGTATTTTTAGTGAATAAGTCTGTTCAAATAGTTTTGTTCCCCCCAAAAGATTTACATGATCTGAAGTCAAACATGGATTCCAGGCAAAATTTCAGTAATAATAACAGATGCAAAAGAAAAATTTATCAGTGAAATTAGGCAAATCTGACCATCTAAGTCAGATAATTATTCTAGACAGCTGTTTCTTCCTCAAAAAATTAAATTGATGGCTCTTTTGGGGTAAAAATTAGAAATAGAAGAGGTAAGAGACAATGCAAGATCAGTAAACCAGGAAGACAGAATCAACAATACAAGGGATTGCATTTAAACCCTGCATTTCCAGGGTGAAGCGACAGAGAAATGAGGATGGGTAAGGACGTGAATGTTTTTGTTGTTTCTTTCACAGACTTTTCCTTTCCACTCTTTTTCTCCAGGTATTTCTGTCTGCAAGCAGCATCTCTTCTCTCTACATCACGAAAGTACCCACGCATTTTACACTGACAGATGGTACTTCATGGTGTAATATCAAAGGGAGCTTCACAAGCCAAATTAAACCAAGAGGGAGCGTATCTCCTCCCTCTTCACTCTCCCCTCATCCCTTCCTTTTTAAAATGTCTCATGATCAAGAGCCAAAACATTTCTTCTCCCTGCCAGAATTTATGAACTGAACACATCTCAGGAAAGACTGTAAAAGCAGAACCTTTTTAAGATTGCAGATTGCATCAGCAATTAGAAATTAGCAATTTCTCTTGAAATTCATGAAGGATCTTCCTTTCTGTTCCAGCTTGTCTCAAACTTGAGGTAGCACATCCGTCAGCCCTTTCTTTTTGTATGCATTTATGAATGATTTTCAACAGGGGTATAAATGTGAAGATCTCTCTCCTTCATCACTCCAAAATTCTCCGTCCTTTGGCCCTTTTATAGCCCTGTGCTCTGCACCCCCAACTGCAGCATTATAATTCAAGGTACTAGCAGATAGGCAACACAACGCCACTTCTCAAAAACATTTTCTCCAAATTGTAAATACAAACTGCAGTTACCAAAAACCCGATAAACCAATGGATAACAGCGAACAGTACTTCTCCAGGGATCTTAAGAGCTCATCAAACCTATCTAATATTCAAGCTAGGTGACTACATTACCATTATAATCAACAGAGAATTTATCTTACAAAGAATTTGCCCCTCTAGTCACATGAATTGTTCTCCAGACATAATCAACTTATTGATCAGACCTCCTTTGACTATATGGGATTTTAGGCAAGTAACTGGGACGTACAGAGTAATGTTCTAGGCACCTGAAACTGATGAGCTAAATCCCAGCCTAAGTGTCATTACACTTATCTCAGATTCGTGGAGAAATGGACATCTAGAAAAAAAAAAACCACACAGGAATTTACCCTAAAAAACACATCAAGTTAAGAGAAGAAGTGGGTAAAGCAGCTGTATGACTTGCAGGATGGCATCACCATCCTGCGCTTCACTGTGGTCAACACACAGCTCAAGCACAGACATTTCCAGGGATTAGTTGCATCTTCACAGGCAGGCAGGGATCCAGCTCCTATTTAGGCACCCACAGCTTCCTTTGGAAACATAGCTCAAACTCCAAGGTGAAAAAAATGCTGAGTGACAGCCTGTACTCCCTGTACCTATTCAAGCTGGTCCTGTCTGTTCCATGAATAAAAAGATTTTTCACATGTTATGCTTCCAGCCTACCCAGGATAAGCAAAATTTCAGTAACTTTCCCCTTTTCTCATCAGTTTAACTATATGATTTTCTATATTGGTGGCTACAACAGCCTTGTTTACAGTAACCTGTTAGACTGTCACATTAAAAATAGCTTTTCAGTCTATGAAGAAATCGAAAAGCAATTACAACATGAAACCCTTATCTCCACTTCCTCCCAGTGAGGGTCTGCAAACAGCATTTCCTGTTTGGTACTCTGGATCCCAAGTCTTCGTCCACATCCATTGGGTCAAGTGCAAACATAACCTGGCAGTATTTCCATACATGCCTGTATTAAAAAAAAAATAAAAAAAAGTGTCTCATTTGTTCTCTTGCCTACCCTTTTCCTTTATGCTCTCTGTTTGCATTGTTTGTCAGCTACCAAGCTGCTACAGGGCTTGGGTTTTGTTCCAAATTTCAGATTAATTCAATGCAGCCTACCTAAGAATAGCAAATAAAAACACTTTACTCTTGCCTGACATTTCTATCAATAGAGAAAAAAATTAATTAATAGCCCACTTCTAATATTTGGCACAGAGGTCCTTTTCTGCCCTTGATTCGTTGCTGTACAAGGCCCAGTGCAAGATTCTTCTCTGCCCAGTACAACTGTCATTTATAAATACATGCAAAAAAAGCTAGCAAATCCAAACAACTGGAGTGCAAAAACTTTCTCCAAAAGTGATTTTATATGTAGAAGTAGAGGAATTCTATTCCTTAACTCTCAGCCTTCATGCTCAGACACACTTTTTTTTTACCATTAGTAATTTCTAATGTAATTAATAGTCAGCGATCTGAGTTAAGAGCAACACTGTGGCACTCAAGAAGAACTTTTGTTCTAGCAGATCTCATCCTCCAACCTGTTTTCATTCATAGGTTGGTAAGAAATGATGTTTTCTGCTCCTTGAGACCCCAATTACTCTGTTTACCTCACTGAACACTAACCACTTCACTAATTGCATGCACAGAAACCAAGGAACTATTCACTCTGCTCCTAAAGAAGTCAAAAAACTCAGTCAAGCACTCCAAACAAATTAATGTTGGGTCTGTTCAGTCAGGACTTCACCAGCATTTTCACCCTTCACGGCTCCAGCTTTAGCCTTAAGGCCTCCAGTATGGCCAACAAAAAAATCACAAGACAAACTTCCATGTAACTCTTTCAAAATCTGCTGTCCCCTGGAAAGGTGCAGATAGGTGCTTTCTGGGAACTGAGCTTACCCAGACTATTTTAAGCACCAGGAAGAGTTGGGTAAGACACTTTCTATTCATGGAGCCATCACCTGCTCTATACAATCCAGTCTGTGCCTAGGAGATTTTAAAACTGCAGTAAATAAACCTAAGGTTCCTATTTACTGTTCAGCTGTAACCATCAGAGACGTTATGGTTTGAATCAGTCCTCCGACAAGCAGATATTCTGCATTCAGTGCTGACACGTATCGACACCACCAACATGACTCCACTAAACCCTGTCAGCAGCCATCTTCTGCTCGAAATCACAGAGTTTGTCCATCTCAGGTGTACTCCTCTCGCAGACCGCCAAGGAAGGATTAAGGGTTGTAGGAGGACACAGGGATCCCCTTTAAATATCCAAGGAAAAGAGTAATCCATTTGAACTCTCAAAATTGTTAGCATTTCTTTCTTTCTTATACCAGCTAGAGAGAGGCAGCTGATACGTGGTTGCTGTCACTCTCCACCAGATCTCAGCAGTTTAGCAGTCAGGAGCTCTAAGCAACTCCTTAGATGCTTCCAGTTTTCTCACCTGTCTATTCCGAGAATTAAAAATCGTTCATGCATTTCTGGGCTTTGCTCCCATTGAACAGGGATAACAACTAGGCACAATGACAGCTGCTGGTGTCCTGGTGCACATGCACTCAAAGCTGGGGCTTCCTTCAGAAACACACAGAAGTTACCAGATCTGCAAATACCTAATGATAACAGGAACAACAACACAAACAATAGCCTGGAGTTTGTTTTCTCTTTTTTAATATATACGAGGTTTTCCATCTCTCCCATACACACAGCCAACATCCTTTTTGTTCCCTGTTTCTTCATCAGGCAGCTGGTTCTTACAATTCACTCTGAAATAGAGGCTTTCTTTTAACTGAGAAGCTTCTGCAACAGAACAGAGCTACTGCATTGAGGACTGCAAGACAATACGAACATTGTACAGCACACTAGCATATTTGGAATAGCAAGTTCAGCTTCACTGGCATATTAAGGGAACTCTGACAGAACAAAGGTTTTTAGCTTCGATTTTGGTTCTTTCATGTTAAAAAAAAAACCTTTCTGCCTTTTTTTTTTAACAGACAGGAAAAAAAGAGACATGGCAAATGACAGGAAAATTCGTAACAGCTGCTAAAATGAATACCACCTTTCATTGTTAGACAGTGCATCTCTTCTGTAGATTTAAAAAGACTTTACAAAAGAGGTAAGATCTTGTCTAAATTTGAAAGATAATTCAGGATAGAGCAGTGTGCAAGCTTAAAATGCAACACACATTTTTGAGTAATTCTATATTCAAACACAGATTTCTGAAGTGGAGTGCCTTGTTCAACTTACTCCATACTAAGAACAGGTTATACTAAAATTGGAACATGTCCCTGTTTTTCCAGAGTAAGTTTCCATAACACATGTATTCTAGAAAAGCCATCCCTATGCAATTATTCTGGCATAACTCCAAATGCAGATATGCTTTTAAGACATTTTTTATCTGTATTATATAGATTGTTGGTTTTTTTTTCTTTAGAGAGCTACTCCACTAGCTACCAGCACAGCCAGATAGAGAACTATAGTTGCCCCAGTAGCAGCCCAAGGCCCAAATAATTTAACCTTAGGCTTCATAATTTGCTGTAGCTTCATTTCCTACATGTCATGTATCTGGACCAACACAAAAATTTGGCCTTTCGGAAACTAAGGCTCATATACCACAGGAGAACATGAAATAGGGAGAAGACAGATGCTGGGGCAAGTTTGCATTACCCTCTGAGTAGCGTGGTTGAGCATCTCTTGCCAGGCAGAGTCAAACTGACGTTTGTCATCTTCCAGTAGCCTCTGCTCAGCAAGTGAAATGGTCTCTTTTGCAGCACGCAGCACTTCAGTGGCCCTCTGAAAATCCTGAGTCGCCCTCTGAGCTTCCAGCTGTGCCTAAAAAAAGAGAAGCTGGAATCAGACACAAAGGAACCCTCACAGTCACGTTTACAAGATCTACCACGCTAATCCCAGGATTTTAAAAACACCATGCCAGCATAACGCTTTCCCAACCTTTTACTTGTAAGTGACGCGTATTTCCTCACTGGAGTAAGTACTGCTAATTCAGCAGTTTCCACCCAAACAGGTAATGTGCAAAGAATTGTCTCATGGTGTTCATAGTCAAAAAACGCACAGCTGATGGCCTACAAATAAGCACCTGGCTGAGAAATAAATACTTCATGATGGAGGTTTAATCACTGAGAAACAAATCAAAAGAAAATGCAATAGCAAACTTGTGGCATGTCGAGAATACATTGAAAATGGCACTCCCTGAGTTTAGTCAGGGTAGATTTTTATCTGGTGCACTATTAATCACGCTGAGGAAATGTTTTGGAAGTACTACCTTGCTATAAAGCATAAACAAGTTTTCTGAGAAGGTAACTTCTAATTCTTTGGGCATTCTTCTCCTTTCCTATCACTGGGACACAACTGGTGCAGCAAGTCCCCAGTACACAGACCCAAAGGTAACCAAGGGTATTTGCAATGCACGTAACACACAGATAAAGGCCTTGTTATGTCCTTTTGAAACTGCTTATTTTCAGCAAAATAACACAAAGTTTGAGCTTGAAGGAAGCACTTTCAAGTGTCTGCATGGAGGCAGGGGAGAACTATATGGTTCTTGCTGTGCAAGCAAAGACTCCTCCTAAACAACGTAAGACCTTCCCAGCAAAGCAAACACAGCTTAGAAGCCATCTAATCAACGAGCTGTGACCTCTTTTATTCTGGACCCAAAAAATAATCTCCAAGACACTGCATTTACAGACCACCTTCATCTCTCCTGAAGGTTTTAACAAGGCTCTCACAATATCCAAATCCCACTCTGAACAGTCCTCAAGTAAAATGCTCCCATCCCATCTTGCAGGCTGGAGCCATCTCAGTTTTCCACAGCTGAGTGTCAGCCCTGCAGGGTCCCTACCGCAGCAGCAAGCCCTTGGCTAGTCAGCCCAACGAGGGAGAGCAGCCAATAAAGCAGAAATAATGCCAGTCATGCTGCAGGTTTCAGTAGCACCGTGGTGACAAAAGTCATCAGAGTTCAGCAGTCTGCAGTGTTGCACTTTAGTACCAGTGACAAGTCCTAAGCGTTCAAAATAAGTGACTCTACAATAAACAGACACAGAATACCCATAAAAAAAGTTACTGGTGTTGGCTGGGGTTTGGTTGGTTGGTGGTTTTTTGGGTTTTTTTTGTTTGTTTGTTTTTTTAATAAGATAGAGATGTCCTCTCTTTTTACAGTTATCACTGAATGACTAGCAATTTTAACATTCAGACTTTCAAACATGCAGTTTTCACACTGTTTTCCTTCATCAGAAATATTTAATTTCTGAAGCTTCTACGTTCATTTGTCATCTCTCAACTATATCAACACTTTACTACTCTAGAGCCCTTTTGAGATTGACACACAAATGCGTTGTTTAGGTCAGAAGTAAAATCTTTACCTGAACTTTTCTACATTATGTATTTCATAAATTTCTATTTAAAGCAGTATTTTTGAGCTGGTCTGCACTGAAACACCAGCCTTCAAATGTAAGCTTCACGTTCAATTAATTGAACATCCATCACTGTGAAAGCAGTTTTCGTTTACACTTGAATGATTTTTTAAAAATAAACTGGAATTACCCAGTTTATACCTATGGGAAATGTCTTTGACCAGACATGACTGACAGAACAAATTATGAATAAAACTTTACATGTCATGATATACAGAGGAGGAGTCTGAGGCTGAAACAGAAGAAAGGACTCTGACATACAGAATACTAAATTGACGAAAATGAAGTCTTATGAATAAAGGAAAAGGTTGTAGTGTGAAGAAATAGTGGTCATTTGGAAAGTGGCTAAAAATCCCTGATACAAAATGGGAAATAAGTAGAACAATGGTGCATTTCTCCAGCAAGCAGCTGGCTACACCTCCTCAACACCAGCTGCATCTAACACCTTCACACTTGAGACATCAGTTATTTGTAAAGGTAATGGAAAAAACCCTTCCCTCCCTGCCCCGTGGCAGGGGAGATGGACTCCTACTTTAAACACATGTCTCAAAAGGAAATAAAGCACACTAGGTTTTCCTTCACAATGTCCTGAATTAGCATCAAGCCCTTCTTACTTCCTTCCCCCTATCGCACAGAGAGGTACTTCACCCCAAAGTGACCTTGGAAAAATAGCAGTTATGTGTCAGAGGTCCTTCAGCTACTAGCTGGGGAGGGAAATCAAAGTCATCACAATCAGCGCAGTAATTTCCTTCCAACCAAGGTCCCTGATGCACTTCCTTCTGAAGTGGCTGCTGGTGGTTTCCACAGAAGAGAAATTCATCTAACTGTGCCATTTGCTGCTTTCAGGCAGCTTACACCACAGTGTGAAGTGTCAATTTCCATGCAGGACTGCACATCCCAAAGCAGCACAGAGCTTTGAGCCAATATTAGTGGATGAACAGCGTCCTGGTGCAAATTCACCATCAAATGATCTTAGAAAGTCTAAGAAAAAAACCACACACATTACATCTCCTCATCACCCCAGACACCAGCTGCTTGTTTCAAATTACTAACACAATTTATAAATTCAGAATAAGCCTGGCTAAAGAATATTTTAATTTAGCCAGTAGCTAGCCTAAACCATGGTACCCACCAAGTACAGGAAAGCCATCTGAGGATGTTTAAACAGGGCTCAACCTAAGCTTCCAACAAAGGACACAGCAAGATACCTGAATCTTAGTCCCCAAAACATCCTCTGCTGAATTCTCCAAAAATTGACAACTTTTTTTTTTTTCCTTCCAGTAAATTTGACCTATGCTAGGAAAGGGATCAAATGCAAATAAAGACCAGAAGTTTTCCATAAAAATAGTCTGAGATAGGATTTTAAAAAACGAAATAAAATGCAAGACTCCAGTAAAGAGCCTGCACAGAGTACTACAGAACAGCGCTGAGGATGTTGGGAGGAAGAGCAGGACTGATTTTCATGGAAGACCCTACGAGAGGGAGCCAGGTCCCAATAACTTCCAGGCAATAAGGCCGCCAAAGCCTAGCCTCAGTGAAGGCTTCAGCTCCACGGCTGCCCTGCTGCAGGAGCGGGCCTGCCCGCGCAAGAAACAACTTACAAACGCAGGAAAACAGACCGGCGACCCATTCCTAGCACAGGCAGAACTGCACCGGCAAGTAACCGCTTTCGAAACTCCAGTAAAACCAGATCCCAGGGGCAATGCGAGCACAGGAGAAGTACAGTTTTCTCACCGTAACTGCATCAGCACTTCAAAGTTTCTGTTGGCACAGATACCCGGGTCAGGGATCAACACATCTAAGCCAGCAAAAAAGTCTGCAGAGCATTAGGAGCTGAGTTACTAAATCCCCACGGAAAACAACATTTAGTGAGAGCTTGCAGTACTAGTAGCTCTTCTGATGAAGCCTCTAAAGCACAATTGGCTGCACAGCAGGAAAACGTTCTTTATGATGAGAAAACCAGAAGTTAAATTTACATTTCAGTTAGATTTCTGCTTGCACCTGGACCTGTAGGACATTGAGAGCTTAAGCTGTTAACAGGCAGGCCCATAACTCTGGCCACGTTCAGCTTCAGGCCCCGTAACTGTGTGGACAAATGGAAAACTGAAACAAAACTGTACTTAAATACTGTCTCCCAGCTGTATTTGTTGAACGCTACTCTGCAACGGCAGTTTGGACACACTGTTTTGGAACACAAAATGCTTTTTGGTTTAAGCAAAAGAGTTAGTCCAAATAGCAATTTAGCTTCGACAGTTATCTGAAGTCAGTCTAGTCTTTTATTTTAAGCAACTTACTGAAAGCCTGGGAAAGAAAAAAGCCAAATGTTAGGGTAAAGAATGATATGTTAGTCATTAGAGAAACATCAACAGGTTTGTGGTTTTGCCAATATGAAAAAGGATACTCAAACACTTTTTAGTTAGTATAGTTACTCCATAATTAGCCCTCATTTAAAACTCCCTCCAGCACGTATAAGTTGTTCTGCACCATCACTGACAGATTGCTCTCACGCTCTCTAGTCTCAAGCCTGCAGGTCACTCAGTTTGATGGAAGAGAGAGTAGCCATGTTCTTCATGTGCTTTTAAAACCATGAGAACCACGTTCTCATAGAGAACAACAGGAGCTCACATCTTCATCCAACCTCCTGACACTGCGTATGAACTTCTTAATTTTAGACAGTGGCTGTTTCTCTCAAAAGACCAGAACTCAAAATTCAAATTAATGGCTGAAAACTAGTTTATTTCGCTTTCAAGCACAAACTGGTGTTAGAGTTGAGAGAGGTTTAGCCCTGGGGTAGCACGAGGGAAAATGTACTAGGGAGGTGGACAAAAATCTCCGAGGAAGGTTGGAGACAAGTGGGATACCTGCTTTCTGCCCGTCACCCATATCGCTGGTGCTTGATGGAGTCTACCCGATATAAAAGTGAGCATCCCTTTAACAAAAGTCAGAAGGAGCTAGGTCACTGAAACCCCTTATTGAAAACGAGAAAGCCTTGACACCTTGGGAACTGGGGAACCTATGCCCCAGCTCCCACTGCCACAGTGAACCAGGAGCTCAGTGTGCCTCATCATCAGTGCTTTCTGCCAGGAAACTCAACTGAACGTCTTCACCACTGTAAACCCTTCCCCTATTAGCATAAAATGTAAAATGGGACCCCTTGAGAATTGCAATTAAGCAGCCACAGAGATCTCAGCTAAGGAGAGTCCCACCATCACAACAGTCTGTCACACACCATCCGCGCAGAGCGCCAACTCTTCCTGCCGCTGTGTTCATCCCTCTTCTGCAATTCGGTACTCCCCAAGCAGCCTGCTACAAACAAGAATCCCACAACAGTAAATCCCTTCCCTATAACAAGCAGCATGCCCAAGAGTCCTGCTCTGCCCACCCAGACCCTTCCTCTCTACCTCTCCTCATGGCTGAGAGCTTTCTCTTCTCCACTGCCCACCCTGTGCTTCTCTGCACAGGTCATCTCCTCTCACCAGCTCATCTGCCGCTGATCTCCCTGGCTCTGATACGTGCAGCCCCAAACTTCCCAGCCAGGTCCCAAAGACTCAGAGGTGACATGCAGTAGCAGCACTCTCAGAAGCAAATGGAGCACTGCGATATAAAATAGATCAGCTTTTAGAATAAACAACAATGTAAAATCAAAGGGGTACTGACAGGATTCATAACTGCAAGCTGTTAACATATTCCAGAAAGGAGCTCTTTTGGGGGGGGGATAAAAGCTGCACCCTCATGGGAAATCCTCTGCTTAGTCTACACAGGGCCTTGCACAGAAGGAAACCACGCACAACAGCTGGATTATGTTTTTAGCTAAAGACAGTGATGAAAACAAAAAAAGCTAGGCCATGGCAAGCTAATAGAAGAAAACAAAACCAGGCACTTTTTAAAATGCAGTAGTTCTTCTGGAATTGGCAGCAGCATACAGACAGATTTTCAGGCCAGCACAGACACATTTGCCTGTCCACTTTCAAAGCAGAAAACCCTGTACTCTTTAATTATGAAATACAATTTTCTGCTTAGTCCACACAGCTTTTATTGCCCCACTCCCCCTTTGTAGTCAGAGTCCTTGCCTAACTGACCTAATAGAGGTTTGTTCCCACCCTACCACACACAGCTTGAATCTCCTGCATTAACATCAACCAAGACATATACTCCTCTTCCTTGTTTCATCTAATCTCCAATTTCTGTTTTTGCCTACTTAGTTATATACAGGACTGCACAATATCACTGACACCGAAACATGGTGCAACACAGCTATAGCATTCCTCTGAGGTTACCTGACATCTAATACAAGCTGGTAGACACTGCCCAGCCTCTGACCCGTGAGCACATGTGCACGCAGCTAACCACCAAGCCAGGCTGCCAGAAATAGATGCAGAGGGTACATTTTGTGGGGCCAAGCCTGCTACAGAATTTGTCCCCTTGGCCAGCATCATTCACCAGGGGATGAGGCCACAAGCGCTGGTAAATTCATGAAAAGGGCATCACTAACACAACCAGCAGATCTCCCACTAGAAATGACAGTCAGCAAAGACCAATTATTTTGGAATATTTACAAAATTGACTTCCTATTTAGCCAGGTGAACCTATCTCATCCCACGCTGCCAAGGTCTTGACACCCACTTTCTTTCAGCATCTCTCCGCTATTGCCAATAGAAGGCATGAACAATCCCTGTTTATAAAAGTCGCTGTAAGCTGGAGCGTGAAGGGAACACACAGCTGATGCTCAGAACAAGGCACCGGCACATTACGTGCCGGCCCAAGGCCTTTGCTCTAAAAGGCACTTGTTTGTTAATGTGAAACCAATGTCTCTCCCACTCATTAATCTTTAAAACAATAGTTTAATTGCTACCAGCAAACACGTACTTGCTTACTACCAAACAAATAATGATTAACTGTGTTCCAGTCACACTCTTCAGAAGGAAGCAAATTTCAGATGTTTCCATTTTGGCCCCCTCTCATTCATTTAACAACATCCCACGGTTAATTTGCTGTGCAAAGTACAACAGGGAACATGTTTTAAAACAGGAACTTTCCTCCATCAGTCGCCCACCAGAGTTGCCGTTGCACTGCCTGTCTTCAGGGATCACTCTGATCGCGGTGACTGCGGTCCCGCGGCATCCTGCACAAGCTTCTGGCAGGGATGAGGACAGCAGGTTCATTACTCCTTGACCAGGGCATGCCCGTCTTCCCCACTGCTGCAGTGAGTTCAATAATTCAGAAGCCTACAAGGTGAAGGCAGTCAGGTGCATTCACAGTAACTAGCCGCTGAGTGCTGCTATTTTGGCTCCAGTTTTCCTCAACTTGTTTCAACACAGCTGGCAGCCAGTAACAAGAAGAGCAGCCCAGATGCCAACACAAGGGCCCATAACGCTCAACATCCTAACAACCACCTCGATACCAGCACAGCTGCACCCCCCGCAAATCCGCGGATGATACCAAGTTAGACGAGGTGGTTGAAAAGGCAAATGTCAGAACCTTAACCCAGATGGACCTTGCGAAACTCAACTGGGCCAAGAGAAACCTCACAAGGTTCAAGAAGGAGAAGTGTGGTGTCCTGCACCTGGGGTGGAATAATCCCAAGATGGGAGGATCAGCCCTGCCAAAAAGGACCTGCGCATTACTATGGGCGTCAGGCTGCAAAAGCTGAAAAGGTGCACTCCTGATGCGACCAAGGCAAACCATGTCCTAGGCTACATTAAGAGGGCCACGGCTGGCCAATCACGGGGAGTTGTCATTCCTCCCAACTCAGTGCTGGTGAGGTTGCATGCCGAATACTACATCCAGGCCCCCCACTTCAAGAGGGATGTCAAGGCAGCGTCCAGAGGCCTACAACGACCCCTATAAGGAGTGCTGAGGGATGTGGGCTTTTTCAGTCTAGCAAAGAGGAAACTAAAGAGTAATCTAATTAATTAGCTGCCAGCTGAAATTTGAAGGGGAGCTGCAAAGATGACAGAGGCAAACGAATGCTTCTCAGCAGTATGGATGATATAACATGGAGCAACAGCCACAGACGGCAGCTTGGAAGTTCAAGTTGCACGTTAAAAAAGTCTTTCTTACCAGGAGAGCAGTGCGGCCCACAGACGGGTTACTCAGAGAGGTTATAAATCTCCATCTCTGGAGATTTTCAAGACTTGGCAAAGCCACGGTTGAGGCAATCCAGCAATGGTGACAGTTTTGCTTTGAGCAGGAGGTTGGATCAGATGACCTCCAGAGGTCCCGTACAAGCAGCGTTTCTATCAAATACCATCATTTTTTCTTATAGTTTCTCAAAAAACAAAGAACATAACTGCAAAAAATTTGCAGTGATGTTCTCCTAGATTCTGAGACCCATGCATGCATTTTCTTGAATAATCAGAATAGCAATACGGTTGGGGGGTGGGGCTTTGCTTGCTTTTTTTAAGGACCATGACCTTCCTTTCCCCTCTCCCCACAGACTACAAACTCCAAGCCAAACCAGAACCGAGAGGTAGTAAAAAAACAGAACCCCCTTCTTGCTATAGGCCATGTACAGATGTTTATAAACAACTTAGAAAATCCAAAGCCTCGGGAGTGACCTAATTTTGGCAGATCTATGAGGCTTTTTGTGAGCTATATATTAATCTGTGATGATTGTTTGCATTACTGACAGAAAATAGCGTCTCTCAAGAGCCTAAAACACCCTTGTATTCTTTAAGCTGTTTATTGAAAAGCTATAAAATTGTACACAGGTTATAATTTGCTTTTACAAAAGCAGAGTAGAAGATTTTTACTTGGGTGCAGAAGACGAAGGGGAAAAGGTGAAAATAAGCCTTGCTAGAGCTTTTTGGAGCACAAACCATTTCCTCCCTGCTGCATAACTAATGAAATGCCTGTGGAATACAATGACCAGACGTCCCTTAGTCTCTGCTTTTGATTAGGTGTCTTGTACTTGTGCTGCGCTTCTTGGTCCCATCCACGCATCCACCCCTCCACTTCCAATAGCTTAATTGTTATTGAACTGACCTGACTCCTGGCTCTGTTTTATTTTCTGGTAAACCTGTAGTCTATAAAAAGGCCCAGGAAATCAGAGTAGACCTAGAAAGCATGTTCTGAGGGACATCTAGCCCTGTGCTAAAGTTAGGCAGTACGTGCAACTCCCTTAAGACAGGATCACAAGCCATATTCCAAGAGACAAAAAGTTCAGGGCACAACCAGCAGCTCACTTCATTAGCTACTTCTGTTACCAGCATACAGACAGTTGGTCTCCTCAAAGACAGACTCTTACCTTCCTTCTTTAGGAGCTATGGAAGGAAATGAGAAAGAAAATATATAAACATACAATTTCTTTAAAGGCTGTTAAAACCAATCCTGGACTGGACCAAACAATCAGCTGCCAGCCCTTCTCTGTTCTCTGGTGACTCCCATCTGGGCTGTACACTAGGATCTTGTGAAACGAGGGCAAGAATATAGTCTCTGAGCTGATTATCACCACTGTGCACTCAGTCATCTAAAACCTACTGGACTCCTCGTTTTTAATTGATCTAGCTCTTTGCCTCACAGGAGTAGGGAGGTGATGCTCATTTGGGCACAGAGATTGTATGGGACATACTACACCGAGCCTTTTGGCCCTCCCTCATTTTTTATGAGATTGTTGCAAGATGCTGGTCTGCTTGGAGTTACTCACGCTAATTAACGAGTCTATGGCACCAGCATACGAAAAATTGTTCATCCTAATAATATCCAGACACAGCCTTATTGGGCACTCACTGCCATCTGCTTTTCAGTTGTGCACTTGTTTGCGGCCAAAATCATAAAGCTGCTGCCTTCTGGAAGATGGGATCATAGAATATGCCCAGATTTTTCTCTCCAAGGTAAAATATCTTATTAAGAGAGGAGAAATATCAAGATAACCTGCATTCTCAGGGCTCAGGCCGCGACTCAGCGAGTCTATGGTTTACAGCTGGTTTCTAGGTTTACAGAGGCTCCGCATGCTCATCTGCACCCGGCAGAAGCCTCTTTTGCTGAAATCAAATATAGAAGCAAAGAACAAACTCCCACAAACACACGCTGCAAGATTTACACAGCCTGCCTTAGTGGATTTTGCTAATTATCCAAGATAATAAATGTTCAACACGTACAGATGCAGCAGATACATTCAAGGGAAACACCGGATCGTTGTCTCATCCAATTGCCACCAAAGCAGCAAATGTTTGTTCATAGAAGTTTCCAGAAGGTTGGCAAGGGCTTGGCAGCCTGGTTCTGAAAGCACATCTTGTGCATGCATACATACCGACATAACCAAAGACAAGGCACGCGGCTAGGAGTTTCACCGGGGAGATGGGCTGTTCTGAACATGTTCTCCCAGTCCCTGGAAAGCCTCACAGCCCCCAGCAACTGCCCATCCTCAATAGCAGGGACGTCCTCTGGAAGAACGTCCCAGGCTGACCTTGTACATCTTTGACTGCATGCTCACAGCTACTTTTGAGACAGTCGTTTTCCTAAGGTACCTGTTGAAGATACTTCAGCTTTCGACTCTTCAAGATTTTTCCTCATTGAATTATACAATTCCACAGCACATGTGAACAACACGCTTGCTTTGCTTAAAGGAAAAAGTTGGGAGTGCTCTCCTGAACAAATGAAGGGCTAAGTCCAATCCTTGAATGAAAAAGTCTAGGTAGCAGCAGGAACAGACAAAATTTCAATTCTACTTCACAGCAATAAAATTCTAAATTCTCCTTCAAGATCAAACCATTAGCACCCTTTACCAAAAAAAAAAAAAAAGAAAAAAAAAACCAAACACCAGAAGCAGACACAGCAAAAAGAGATGGACATTTCTTCCACATCCTGGCAGCAAAATTTATATTCTAGCAGTAGAACTGCCAAGTTTGCTGCAATTAGGAGAGATTTTTCTTACAGAAACTGAGCCAATACAGAGCTGTTCCTACACACACTACATAAGAATTAGACTCTTCACACAGTCTTCTCCAGCAAGAACAGACAAGAGCTCATAAATTCATACTGTTTTACTAGAAGTCATAATGAAACACACCCAGAAGGCAGTAACCAACATCCATATCAGATTTGTTTTGGCAGCAGCCCCTAGCATGAGCATTTATTGTTTCATAATAAACTCCCACCTATTTAGACCACTGCACACAATAAAGACTGGGGTGGCCGAACAACTTCCCCAAAGTTGCAAGACTGCCTTCAGCAGCCATCCCTGAGCAATTACCACGCAAAACAGGTACATAGGATATCACCCTGACCTCAAGTCACCCAGGCACAAATGCCAGCTACTATTTTTGACAGATGATCCTGTCTGTGGCTTACAATCTCTTGAAATAGCCTTTACTAGTGGCCAGAAAAGATTGGGAGGGGAAACGGTAAAAGAGAACAAAGCAAGACAAGCTTTCCTTTAAATTATCCGTTTTTCAAATGCTGTAGATTTGCCTTTCGGCAATTGCTATGGAAAGTGCTACAGCTATGCAAAGGAACCCACAATATACATATACTGGGGTTTTCCAAATTTAAGAGGATGCAAAATGATGTTAATCAAATCTTCAGACAACAGCAGAGGAAAAAGAAACTAATCTCTATTTTCACATCCCAGCACCATTTTAGAAGAACTGCTTACACCTTCCCGTCAGTTCCAGCATCCGCCATTGCACCTGTGGCTAAGCATAAGAGCCAGATCACCTGTATCACTTCCTTCTGCCTAACTCAGCTGACATCTAACAAAAAGATAAAACCCAAAATTTCCTGCCCTAGCCCTCTCCTTGTTACCCAGAAGAACGTACAGCATTTCTACACCAACTTACCAGTATTGCAGTATTTCAGACCTACTTGCCCAACACGTTAGTATTTCACAACAGAAAAAGAACAAGAAAAAACATTCTTGAAGGGTAGGGAAAATAATCAGGTCATTGCACTGTCGACAATTACTGGAGAGGAGGTGGCTTTGTATTGCTGCCACCCAGAATAGCTAAGAACTGCTGGATGCTTTGTGGAGTGGGAGAAAGTGAGAGAAAGCAACACACACACACAAAAAAAGAGATAGTAATTTTTTCATCTCTTCTAGATGAATTCTTCAAAACACTTAGATGAAAACAGTATTTTCTTCTACTTCTGGAAAGAAAAGCAGAAGAGGGAAGACCCTCTAATGTACAGTGGACAGCTAAAAATATAAAGATGGAGCCCTCCAAGGCATATCTTCTACTAACGATGAGAAGACCAATTACAGTTTTTGCATCAATGGCTTGTACAAACTAATCATCCATCAACAGAATAGTGCTCACATAAAATGAAAATGTAGGATGTATAAATACCAACTCAAAATAACTAGACCTGTTAACTGAGGCATAGAAAGCGCAAATAGACACAGGAGGTCTAACTTTTAGAGGGAACACATATATGCACAGAATTATCGATGCAGGTATTTCAACAACCAAGTAGCTAAAAATTAGTTCCTACTATCCAAAGGTCCCAAGAACATAGTGCTTGCAGATGTTTTTGCAACAGATGACACCTCGTCTGCAGGAAATACAAGTAAGAGAGCACTAAATATGAATCAGGTAAGGACTTTTTTCAGTTCATCTGAAGTAGCAGCCGTTAGCGTTCCCAAATGCAGGGCAGATTTCCAGCTGCTCAGGATTAAAAGGGCAGAAACCTGCCAGTCACACTGACCTACTATCCTGCATTAGCAGGGTTGATGGGAAGACAATCACATTCAGGAGCTTTCCTTCACAGATCTGATCTTTGGCGTAACTTTCCAAATCCGACCAGGCAACATCTGTTACATTCTCAGCAGTTTAAGGACAACTAGTTTGAGACACTTGAATATCACACCGCTCAACCAGTGCACAGCCAGAACACAAATGTAAATTATTTACTTAAACGTTAAGGCCCCAAATAACAGCACTAATAGATCAGCCAGGCAAAACCCAACTGGTTGACCCAGGTAAGTCTCCCTGAGCTCCCTGCTTCCTAGGCATCATCACAACTTTGGCCTGAAGAAAAATGCAACAGAACCATAACGCAAGACTTGAAATACAGTTTTCAGGTTTTAAGCGTTCAAGTGGAGCAAACCGAACGCACCGAGCACAAGCTCCATCTGGCAGCAGTGAAACACTGAGCCATATGTACCTGAATGCAGGGTGGTGACTTCTACACGCTGCTCCCAGGATTTCAATCACAGCTGTGCAAACATGACAAGAGAGCACAAAAGGCACTCCATCAAATTTTGAGTGTGGCTAAACATTTTCTTTACTTAACCCAAAGTGCATCCTACTTTAAAATTAAAGTTGCAAAACTCAGTGGATTCCCTGGTGGAAGTCCAGGAAGTGACTTGTCACCCTCAATAACAAAGTTACTGATGTCATATTCCCTTGCTTGGCTTATTTCCTCTTCAGACGGGTGCCTGGATCCACAGCCAGCCACCTACCATGTGGAAAGGGAGATGAATATATGCTGAGAACATCCCTTGGGATCACAGCTATGGGAACTCCACATTTCACAAGAGGACTGACGTCACATTGACATGGTTTCCCCAAGATTTAATGATGTGTTTCGTAAGAAAAAATGGAAGAGTTGGTGGGAAGAAGGGGTTCAAGTCTAGAGCAGGTCCACAGGGAACAGAAAGGGAAAAAGGACACTCAAAACTTCTTAGGCCATCAGGTACAACACGCAGCCTCCATGCTTCATCCTTTCAGGCACCACTTCTTGCCAGCTCAGCCACATTTCCTCTCCTTACCATTTATTTACAGCATTGGGCTCCCCGATTGCCCACAAGGCAATTTCCATGTCTCCTTTCCTTTTGGTGCACTCCAGCCATCTCTTCCCAGGAAAGGCTTGTGCTGCCTGCCTCCCTCCCTTCTGTATCTGGCCGGCCCCAGCACTAAATGAGGCCATCACATCAGCCCCCACCCCACTGACAAGTTTCTCTACCACCAACAGGTAAATCCCAGTTCAGGAAGAGAGCTGGTGACCTGCCTCCAAGTGGCCTCTCCACCCCACCAGCCTAAGTAATCCAAAACCAAAACCACAGCCATTTCTGTATGGTTGATTTAAGCACCCAGGGAGGAAGCTGCTTCTCACATCGTTCACCCCCCCTTCCTAAACCAGAAATCGTTACCTCCTGTATCCTTGCACTACTGTGAGGGTCCCCAAGAGCCACCAGGGCAGCTGCAACACAGCATCTTCAATTAAAACAACAAACTATCAGCACAGGTAGACCACAAATAACATAACCTATATTGCCAGCCTAGACTGATTATTGCAAATGACCAGAGGAGCAACGTCCATACAAAATACCTTCTGCTGGCTCCACCACCACAAACATGGGTGCAAATACTCTTAGGAGCCTATGGCAGTTACTGACCCAACGTTGACAGGAGTTCTTCTCATTTGATAAAAGGGGCATTTTTGCACACATCACTTTCTACTGCTTTCTCCATGTGCGAGATCAACAAACTGTAAGAGAAACCAGAATTAACAGTCCATTAGCAGCAGTGCTGCACGGACGATCATTAGTTATCAATGATAATACAGCACCGAACTACAGCCATAGAAAGCAGTCAAGTGCTCTGACTGATTGTGGGTTTTTTCCTTAACAGCTGGAAGGATTTGTAGAAGGTTTGTCATAGTCAATTTTCAGGTTTCTGTATCCCTGCTTTGAAAAAATGTGAATCCATCAGATAGTTTTTTGGTTTCTAAACGGTTAACCAGAAACACTCCTTCAGCCAGGAAAGGTCAGTTGGTTGTTCCACTGTAACTGTGCCAATAATTTTGCTTTTTACTAGCTCCATGGCAAGTTGCCAAACAGGAATGCAAGTCTGTCACAGTTCTGCTGACATTTAATTTTTGCTTCTCAAGTTCCCTCTCCCTCCACCTTTTTTGCCAAGATAAGCTTACCAGATAATACAACGCATTCTTAACTCCTTGTTGTCTTAAACAGGAGCATCAGGACTTCAACTCATGAAAGAAGGAATGAAAAGGAGATTCCTTATGACATGGCTACCTCCAATATACTGATGAATAACAGATCTAGTGCCTAGGAGCCAGAGGGGAAGACCTGGATATCCACCACGGTTGGATCTGAACCCAGGATCTGTCACCCACACTCAATGCTGCCCTCCTGTCCACAGCAGAGCCAGCTGGTGCTGTGATACAATTAGCTCTCACTGAGCGAATCTGGATGGGAAACTTGGGTGCTGCAGGAAGCAATACTGGCAAGACAACACTTCCCAGTTCCTAATTAATTTTAAGGGTGATTGGCAGTTTTGAACCTCCAAGTTGTGTGAATTTAAGAAGCTTTTGTTTCCTGAGCTAAGAAAGTTACCGTCTGTAACTTTCCACTCTTGCCACACTACTTTCAGACATCTCAAGCTGAACATCTAGAAACTTTGTAAAGTTTCATTCATTCATAGGCACTGCAATCTTGACTTCTGCAAAGAATGGTATCAGTCTCATCTGCTGAGGAAGTCTTCCAACTAGGCAAGTGTGGTCTTATCTGCTTACAACCCTCCTACACTCACCATCAAGTGGCTCGGTTCCTCCTCAGTTCCTGTTCTGCAGGATTACAGCAGCTACCTTTCATCCCGATTCACTTTGGATATAAGATTCATTGAACCACTTGATGCAGGATTCACCCCACAACTGTCAAATGGCGAAACAACACAAGACAAGATGTCTGAACTCCCTCCGCATTTAAGAGGCACGTATCTCAGAAGGCTTTTCGCATGCACCTACCTCTCACCACTGACTACAGACAGTGATTAAGGGCCCAAATGATTACCTTAGACTAGACTCTAAACCCTGCAGTACATAAAGCTTAACAAGGTGAATCAAGACCAACTTGGTCTACAGGTGTCCACTATTAACTCCTGGCCCCACTGGTCAAAGCCAACCAAAATTCACATTTGAGAGAGGAAATTATTTCCCAGCAGTAAGTGGGTTCTCCTAAGTTTTGTGAAGACAGGCAGAGTGGAGATCCAGGGCCTGAATATCTGAAATACCTGAAAGCTCATCCCTAATAATTCTGTACCCTGTCAGCTGGTTTCTTCAAACAGATCTGGCAATCCAGTATAAAATATTACATGAGAGAAAGATTATTAGTGAGGCGAGAGGAAGGAGCTCTACTACATAAAAAGCTGAAGTGAAAAGGACATGTTAGCTGTCCCTGCTAAACACTATCTACTTTTCCATCAACTGCATTTCCTCTCAGGTATGCCTAGACTTCAGCAGGGGAGAACCGTTGTACATACTGACTCCAGTGTGTTTTTCCAAGTCTTTTGAGATAAAAGGCTGCTGCTTAAGAACGTATGCCAACGACATGAAAAGATGAGTAAGTTGTAAAACTGAACTAGGAAGAATGACCCAAGAGGAAGCAGAACATGCATACCCTTCAACATACTGCTCTCTTAACACTTGCTACAAATAGGTCCCTTAGCGAGAGGTACATATAGATATGACCTAGCAGAGACCTTTCATCTATTTTCACCTGAAGCAAGTTTTCTGACACTCTTTTGTAAAAGCTAAATGAGGCAGAGGGGCTGAGGGGAATATCACAAAGCAAAACCACGTCCCTCCAAAATAAGCTCAGCTAAGCAAAGCATCTGCACATACTCCCAATCTGAGCCAGTACTGGGGACTAAAACGCAACTTCTCACTCTGCAAAAAAACCCACTCAGTAATAGGAGCTAAAGCTTAATCAAAAGCAAGACTCCCAGGGCTTTTATTCACATTAAGGCCTATCTACGCACTACAAATGCATGGACTGTTTTATTTGTGGGGGTGGGTGAGAACACATTTTTATCAGATTTTTTTTCCAGCAGAAGCAAAGCAGAAAGGCAAGTCCTCCCGTTCAGTTTGTCCCCGGGTTCACAAGTGATGATGTATGGATTACAGTGTTTTAATGGCACCTCTCACCCAATGACCCCAAAGTGCTTTTACTTCCCTTAATGAACTCAGCTTCACAGCAGTTTGACAGCTCCATTTTACATGGGAACTAAGAGAGAGATGGAGTAATTTATCTACGCCACGCAGCAGCATAAAATCAGCTCCTACCAGCCCAGGGATTTATGCAATAACCCATACTTGCTTTTGCACAGCATCCTGTCCCAGAGCATGCTGTCACTAGGGAGGTAACACACTTCTCAAACTCTATCGCCTGCTTAGACACTATTGTGTAGGTGCTTTCCAGCCCCAGCCCTGCAAATGCTAAATCAAAAGTGGCTTAAGGCACTCCTTACCTCAGAGGCTCAAGCCCTACACTGTTGTTTACACTATTAGTGTTTCCTGGCAACTTCACCCTTCTTCCCCATTACTTTTGGGAAGACAAGTCTAATTCTCTGACTAGTTAACTAAGGAAGTAGATTACTGGGGCGGGGGGAAGAGATAACACAGCTGCGGGAAGACCGATCCTCCCAACACTTAGAACCTGGACCACCCTCTGGATTATAGGAATTTAATATTGCAGCTACAGGTCAAAGATCTTTCATTGAACATGTGCACTGTGGCTTAAGGTAAAGAACAACATGAAACCAGAATATGCTAAATGCAAAAAAGTTCTTGCAGCAGATATACATTAAAATTTGATTAAACAACCAATTTGGATCAAAATGTTTCAGAACACAGATGCCCCTGCAATCAACAGGAAAAGCCCACTGATATACTAAATGAGGAATCACAACAAAGTTGTCTGGGCAGAAGTGATGTGAAATCTGCAGGGGCAAGAATAGTAGCTAGCTCTCACTTCAGCCTCAGCAAAAGCTAGATATTACTGCTTTGGTGCCAACAGACAGCATCCTGATTCCCTGTGCCACCACTTCAGAAGGCAAAGCACTCAAATCCTAATGCTAAGGGACCATTGTTCTGTTACAGCAAAATTTCACCCTGAGATAGGCCAAGCTGAAATTCTCTTGGCATCCATTACACAAACAAGATTCTACAGGACTCTTGCATGGGAGAATTAATTTGTTTTGAATTCACCATCTTCCGCCAACACAGGATTGCACAAGATGGGGATAAGGGTGAGGAGACGAAAGGGCTCAAGGTCCTAAAGCTTCTCCAGGGAAGTACTTGACTCAGGGATCTGTTTTTTGCTGACCGCAAATCAGTGCCCCCATACCATTTTAACGGGTTTTATCTTAATAGATGAAAGAAATATTTCCAGAAGACAATCATAATCGTGCCCAAGTGAAAACAAGCTTCTTGTTATGACTAAATACAGCTTGCAGCAGCCAACTCACCCCACAACTGACATCTTGAATGCAAGTAACTCTGGGTAACTCCTGCATTTCTGCCAAATTAGATGTCATTAATTATGCAGTTCTTTGTTCCCAGAAGACTTCAATTTATAGGTCATATCTTTTCTTCCCTTTACTGAGAACAACAAACAAGAATTTATACTTCCCTTTCTCTTACAAGCAGAGTCATGCTTTTTTCCCCCTATTGTTTCATTAAGGCTGTTTCAACAACTGAGAACCTTGCGTCTATGTTTTCAGAGGCTGCCTAATGGCTCTAAAATAACTGTGAAGACAGAAGGTGGAAGATAACATTCCTAGTCTAGATGTTTTTATAAATTTGAACGGAAAAATATCAAGCTATTCCCATGATTTCTCTACAATTTTACAAATCAAAGTATAAAAGAAAGTTGCTGGCTGGCACCTAAATATATTAATATTCTGGTACATTGGTACATTCCTCCACTTTCATATTTCCCTACCACCTACCCGTTCCCCCGCTTTAATACAGCAAATTTGCTCCCAGTTAAACGGAGCTTTTCTAGACTAAATTAAGACTAGAAAAACTCTTTAGGCAGATGCTTTGCTGACGACTAGTACCAGTTTTTCCAGTCTCCTGGTTTCCAGATAGAGTTGCTATCTTTCAATGCTAATATTCCTCTTGGCACTCACATTTCCTATTTCAAGGTTTTATTAGACAGAAAGAGCCAAAGGGAAACCAGAGGCCATCTTCCAGCTCTGTCTGCGGAGCAGATACAAAGAGGGAGCTCTGTTCCGTGACCAGCTCCATAACACAAAATGGAAAAAAAGTTAAATGAACAGTTACAAGGGGAATCCCTGCTTTAAAAAAAAAAAGCTATCAAGGAATTAAAAGAAAATTGACTGTATAGCAAATTAGCAGATCTGCAATAAATAGCATATAAACCCAGCTAATGACAGAATGGACTGGGAGAAAAATATGGTTCTCTCTAACAAGCCCAATACTGGAATAGTGATTCCACAAATCTAAAGAGCTTAAGTGGTTTGGGATTTTTTAGTGCTCTTGCAAAGCACCTTTGAACCAGTATGACTGAATGGACTTCAGGGGCAGCAAAGACGCAGGAGTAAAAAATTCCATTTCCAGGACATAATCTGCTGCCAGCTTCAGGACAGAGGACAAAGTTCACTGCCCTCAGTGCCTGATGTTACAAAGTCATCTGATTTTTTTTTTTTTTTTTGTACTGCAGAGTATGCATTTCTACCATTGACTTTTCCAAGTATAACTCTTTAAAACCTAGGCATTCTGTGCCTTGCGTAGCTATTTATAGTGACAGAAGTATAAATCGAGATGGGGTTTGGGGGATTATTCTCTTTAAATTGCGCATACTATTTAACACAATACAAGCAATTCCTTGATCTTATTTTGTTGCTAACTTCCTCTCTTTCTCTAGCTCACTACTGGTTTATCTCTAGCCCACACCATAGGCCCCATGAGCAGGGTTTGCTTTCAGAGCAGTTACAGATGAGCGCTTACTGTGCTTTGAAGCAGAGTTTACCTATTTGCCATGCTGCCTCTAGTCTGAAGGATTAAGCCTAATAACCTCCACATATCATCCCCACTGCCTGAGACAATGGCTCCAAAACGATGCCGTGCAATTTAAAGGATTAACATGGTCACATATTAACTTGTGTGCCACATCTCATCAACCCAATTCCTGCTGCATCAGCTTTCAAAGTGATGAAGCTTGCGTTCATTCCTCCCTTTCCTGTGCCTTGGTTCTGAGGACGTATTCTCTTCTCTCCCCTTCTCTTACCCTTCAAGTTTACTTTCTGCCTTCTGGCACACACCTACACTACTTTTCTCATCCCTCAGCCTCACCCCCTACCTATTTTTACAAACAAAATCCTTCTGTAATTTTCATGTATTTCACACATGCTACCCCTTCTCTCACTCTCACGTTGAACACAATCACAACCTGGCTACCCATCCACAGATGCCACCACACACATCATTGAGCCAAGCACAGAAGCAGCAGCTCTAGGCAACTCTTCCTCTACTTCTGCCTCTCCCTGCCTCGAGAGAAAACAGAAGTAGCACCCAGGAACAGCCTCCCCCTTGGGGAAAAAAACAAAAAGTCTCAGACACCAGCAAACCCCATTGCGGACACCAAGCACTGCCTAGGCCACCACACACTCAACTCTCAGCTACTTTTTCCCCTAAAGTGAGAAGCTGCCTGACACCTCAGAAGCTTTCTTGTTTTCCTTGCAGCCAATAGATCACACCCTTACTTCCACATCTCATCCTTCCCTGCCTCAGCCACGCAGGCTTGTCAATAATCAAGTAGTAGTTGGAGGAAGGGAGGTAAGGTCCTGATGACAGTACAGAAAGCAGAGCTCAGTTTCTCCCCAAACCAACACATTTTAGAGCTACATTTAGCACATTCCTGCTTCAGCACCATACCCTGCAGGTTTCCTCAAGTCTATCCCACTCCAGCCTCTTTCCCAGCAGCTTCCAGTTGCAGCTATTTAGCTGCTAAGCATTTTGCTTTAAGAAGAAAAAGCAGATATACGAAGCCTACACTGTATTTTCAAATAAGTACAACTACTGATAGGAAAGAGCAGGGCTCTGAAAGGCCATGCTTTTCAGGATAACGTAGGAGAACAGAACTAGTCTTGTGCTATTGATAGTTTGTGTCTGATGTAGCTGTTCCTGGACTGAAGAACATGTGCAGCTGCGGCTGTGAAGAAACACATTTTTGCCATCAATTCATATGGCTGACATGCAACTCAAGACATAGACCAGTGTCAGCCAAGTGCATATGCTTAAGATGTTATTAATAGCAGGAAAGCAATGTGCAGTATGTGCTCTCCAACTACCAGCACAAGCTTATAAGGCAGAAAGTTCTCACCTGTCTGGCCACCCTCCGAGCTTCCCAGTAAGGTTTAGAGTCTTCTACAGCTTTTCCGATCTTCTTTACCAGTTCATCTAGTTTTACTGTTGCTTCGACCAGCACGGAGCGGAACTTCTGGCGTGCATCCTTCAAAACATTGCAGAAAGGAAAGAAAGGACAAAGACAGATTAGAGCTTTAAAATTTATTTCTACCTGTTTGTTCTAACCTTCAGATTGCTCTTTAGATTCACACAGAAGCTGATACATTCAAAAAAGTTTGACTAAACCAGAATTCTTCAGTAGAGGTAATAACAGGAACCCAATGCCACATCTGAAAGCTAGCATTCTGGACACCAAATCTTTCAGAAACAGCTTTCATACAAAGTCTGTAATTGCCTGTGCTAGATGTCACCTCTGGCAGGGTTTCTCAGAGAGGAATAGCTTGTAAATTACTTGCTCAGTGAGGAGGCAAACAGCAGCGTAACAAGTTCTGAGAGGGAGTTCCATGGCAAAGACATCTCATCTAGACAAACGCTAGAATGGGGCTAGCAGGCAGGCCAAATCTCCACAGCAGGCTGGCAAATCGGCTGGAATCAGCATTTCCTAAACCTTAGTATATCCCACCCCTAGTACTGTTTCCCCCAGGGACACCATTTCCCAATGCAAACAGGGATGGACAGGATCTACTTTCTATAGGAAGAACTGGACGCTTCCCAGATGGTATAATTTCAGGTCATCTCCTCTCTCTTTTTATATCCACATCCTACTTACTTCAATAGCAGCAAAAAGCTGCCAGGTCCTCATGGGAAGACTTCCTGCCATAAAAGCCCATCTCTTCTACTATGGATTGTATCAATGGGTAAGGACACCCACTTTCCATTTGATTAGTTACTACATTTAATAAAAGTAAATTCCAGCTACTTCCAAACTGGATGAGTTGCCCTCTTTACATGATTAGCTGAAGCAATTAAAATATTTTCTCTGCTCCACTGAAATTACCACACCTTTAAGCAAAGTGATTCTGATTTCTATCTCAGCATCCAACACAGACTCTAAATCAATGGAATTATTGCCGAGAGATGCAAATTCAGGCTGGGACCTGGCCCAGGATTTAAGGAGACTAAGAGGAAGGGCCATGTGAGCTCTTGACAAGCCTTGTAATTCTAATTAGAGAGCAGGATTTACACGGACTGCTGGAGTGACATGCTGATTATCAGGAAGCAGCTGGCTTGAAGAAGTGCTCTAGTTCAGGAGGTTTTTGTCATTACTGCTGAGGATTTCTAGAATGCACAACTATTCATTCGTTGGAAGAATTAAAATACATTGGAACCTACCGCTATGCTCTCAGAAGTGGAAAAAAAATGCAATAATAAATTAGTTTTTACAGAAAAAGCAACGCACTTCAGTAAAAGCTTCTTTCCTTCCTTTTTAGTGTTATCTAAAACCTTAACCAGCATCAGTAATATTTTAGTCCAACGCAAATAGCTTTAGATTCTTAAGGTACTCCAGTTTATTCCAAGGAATTATTCAAATGGGTAACAAGGTCAAAAATGGAGAATTAAATGCACATTAACTTAAAATTTTATTAACTCCAATCCAGACAATAATCTCATTTCTTAGTGAAACCCTGAAATGTATCATTCAAGCAATACGTATCAAGTCAATGATTTTCTCAGTGAGAAGAGTTTGAATATTTCCAATTAAAGTACTGGATGATATATGCTTCACTGCTCAAAATGAGTTTCACAAGTAACTGAAGTAAGACTGCAAGCACAATGACTATATTGCAAGAAAAACATTAAGAACTGAAGTATATTTTACAAAAAAAAAAATTTCCTACAAGTGCAGAAATAAAATTAAAAACTCATTTCTAAATAAGTGAGCCTGAAGGTTTGTTTTTCACTTTCTTTGTGAAAGTTGCATATTAGGATACTAGTTTTGGAAAGCAGATGATCAAAGAAAAACATAAATGTATACACATTAAGTTAAAAAAGCCATATGCAGTGATTCATCAAAAAATTCAATTCCCATGTTTGTAAGATAAGCACTTGGAACAAAGAAGCCATCACTACCAAATCTGTGCTTAGAGACCTACCCCAAATTAATTCATGTAATAATTGTGTACACTCCTATCCAATAGGAAAAAGAGGACGAGTCTCCACCTGGAGTTTCAGAAAAAACAAAACAAAACAAAAAAAAAAAA
>VYZM01017050.1:124579-135505 GCA_013398915.1 Dromas ardeola
AAACAACAACCCAAAACCCACCAAGAACAGATCAGTCAAACTAACAGCAACTTCTGTACCTGTTAATCTCCCACCAATTCAGATGAAGCACATACAAATTACTAAACTGTAACTAATCCTGTAACTAGCACCTGAGGCACAGGTCTCGCAAATGGTTAAGCACACGTTTATCCATGAGCACAGCCCCACTTCACACAGTAGCTAGTTACATAGAATAGGAAGCTTCAGCTGAAGAATATACTGATGTGAACTTCCAGTTTATCATTTTCCTCAAAAGATGACTGTTTCCTATTTTAAGGCTTTATTTGGGTCCAACCATCCTCATTTTTTCCAGTGAAGAACAACAACAAAAACCAAAACACCCCAGAACTTTACACTCGTGTCATCCATCACATGACTTATTTAAAATGACATTTATTCTTAGGCTTCTGACTGTCAGGAACACAAGCCCACAGGCTCCACCACCTTCTGCATGACAGAATAAGCAGATGCTCATACTCCGCTGGGATCAGTCCCCCTACCAAAGGTTTACAGCCATCGCCTTCCGACACAGCAACAAGATACTAAGGTCTCTGAGAAGGTGTAATGCCAAATCCATGCCCTCTCCTGCACTACACGCACCACTTTTACTCTCCACCAACCCCAACTACATTACAAATGCAAACGATCCCACCTTATATATCTACATTGTGTCCAACTTTGGAGTCCCCAACATAAGAAGGACATGGAGCTGTTGGAGTGGGTCCAGAGGAGGTCCACGAGGATTCAGAGGGCTGGAGCACCTCTCCTGTGGAGACAGGCTGAGAGATTTGGGGTTGTTCAGCCTGGAGAAGAGAAGGCAGCTCCGGGGAGACCTTATAGCGGCCTTCCAGTACCTAATGGGGGCCTACAGGAGAGATGGGGAGGGACTCTTTATCAGGGAGTGCAGCGATAGGACAAGGGTAACAGTTTTAAACTGAAAGAGAGGAAATTTAGATTAGATATTAGGAAGAAATTCCTCACTGTGATGGTGGTGAGGCAATGGAACAGGTTGCCTGAAGAAGCTGTGGATGCCCCATCCCTGGAAGTGTTCAAAGCCAGGCTGGATGGGGCTTTGAGCAGCCTGGTCTAGTGGGAGGTGTCCCTGCCCATGGCAGGGGGTTGGAACTAGATGATCTTTAAGGTCCCTTCCAACCCAAACCATTCTGCGATTCTATATACCATGCGTGCTCCTGCAGCAACCCAGTGCATTCACACTATCCAACCTCCTAAGTCCAAACAGATCCATCTCTCATGGTCTCAGTGACCATGGCTCCTATCTGAGACCTATGGCAACATCTCCCGTGATCAGGGGCACAGCTCCCTCCTGCAAACACGCAGACGCACTCAGTGCATCGGCTCAGAGTGTGGCAGAGCATCTGTAAAAGTCATCACCCTTGGGACAGCCCAAAATTCCCCTGGCAGGCACCCCTGGGGAAGTTTAAATACGAAATACAGGTGCAGCAGCTATTTTTACTCTTCATGTGAAAATGGGGAGGTCAGAAGCACACAGGCAATTGCACCAAAAGCACTGGGCTTGGTGCACTTGCTATTTAACGTGACATGAAAAGCGCATTTGCGGTTCATAGGAAGGATGGGCCCGTGGTCAAGGCAGTAACATGGGAATCAATTTAATTCCCTGCTCTATGTTCAGCTTCCTGTGTTACTGCCAGGGAAACACTTTGACCCATGCAAAGAGGTTCAAAGATATAAATCCTCTTAGTGGTGTTTTCTGTAAGAACACTCACGTCAAAAACTTAGAGGCTCAGGAATAGCACAGCGGTGCAGTTCATCCATGGTCCCCAGCACGAGGGAAGCCTGTTAGGAAGACAACCACACCATCTTCAACTTACTTATCAAATCCTCTGGTGTGATGTGCCTCCCTACCAAGTGTTACTACTCAACTGTCAACCTCTTGCTTCATTCAGACCTTCACCTAGCACACACAGATAGTAGAGAAAGGAAAAGACAACAATTCCTGCAACTTGCTGCCACGAGCGAAACTGAGACAGCACAGCATATGCCATGCAACTTTTCTAGCACAGTCCTCAATTCCTAGTTTCTGTATTTCAGTTCCCTGAAAGATGATGCTTCCCCAGCAGCAACACCTGTTATTGGTAAAAGCAAGTATGCAGCCGTAGGTATAAACCCTGCGAGTCAGACTTGCCATTTCTGGGTGGGTTTTTTTTTAAAAAAAAAAAAAAACACATCGGATTGTTTTTCTCACCACTGCACTGAATACATACACAGACTAGGTAAACTGTAACAGAAGCAATGCAACTGACAAAAGACATCTCAAACACACAAACAACATTTCAAAAGCACATTTTCCCCTCTACTCACTCATAATCTTCCGTGATCATTTTTAAGAACACCTTGTTACTGATTTTGCAAACAGAAAGGCAATATTGAAAGCCGACTGGCTAACATTTCCAGTGTCTTCTCCCTCCTATTTGCTCAAAGGAGATGATGATAAACCTTTTTAAAGCTCGGCAAAAGCCAATTAAGGCACTTTACCCTCAATGCATGTCGCAAGGAGCAAAAGAAAAAAAAGTTGCAGTTGAAACTTCTCACTTAAGTTACAGTCTTAATAACTAGACTCTCACTAACTAGGTGTTTGTCACACACACGCTCCAGCGGGCATAGCACTTAGTGCATCGTATGAATAGCTGTAGTTTACTTTGCAACATATTGTCCTAGGCCTGTAAGAGCTCTACTCTTACCAACTTTCTTCCTGGAAAACCTTAGCACTTTTCTCCGAAATTATAGATTTCACAAGCAGAGTTTTAGAAAGCATGCCAGTCTTCTACCCCATATATGTTTTTGCTGCAATAGTTCATTGTTAAAAGCAGACTTAAGTGCCCAACAGCAAGTTACTGGAAACAATCTGCTCCTGCACCAAGAGAGGGACCACACTTAACGACAGACCATCCATACAGCAGCATTTTGGAGATCCACCGTCAAACGGGGAAAGAAACTAAAATACAATTTTACACTTACACTGCACCTGTTGGAGAATAAAGCATGCTTGTTTTCCTTTCTCATGAGTGATGGTGATGAGCTGGTGTTAGATGCCAGATGACAGGCAAATAACTATTTCTGCCCATCAAATGAAGCATGTATTTTCAAACAATTTTCTGTTTAAAATTAACTTAACACATCAACCGGGTAGGAAGCATCTTAGTACCAAGCACATCTAAATTTCATTTACAAAGGCTGTCCTATCACCTTGGTGCGCAAAGCCTCTGAGAATCCATTAAACCAGCCTGAGAGGTGCATGGGAAATGAAATTGCTGACTCAGAGACAGGCTTCATCTATTTCCAAGAGGCAGGCAGTATCCATACCTGCCTTCCTCTGCTACAGAGACCTACCCAGCTGCAAGAGCTCATTTCCAAGTTAAAATAGCGTTGGTATCAACAATGTCCAAGTGTGAAAGCAGGTGGGCTTCCCAGTTACATACACACCAGATTTCTGAGCACATGCACACACTCAGAAATCTACCTAAACGCATCGAAGAGGTTAATGATATTTTTAACATCTATTTGGTACCTAAGCAGTTCAAGTAAACTAGACTGACAACCAAACCTTAAAAACAAAGTGCAAGGAAGGGGTTAAGTAACATCTCAATTTTTAAGCATGGGGAAAAATTGGGGTTTTTTTCCCCACACAGCTACTAATTTGCCATCTAAGAACAATAAAAATTGGTATTTGGAAGTTGCTCTAACCTCCTGCTTGCAGACAGTTACAGACTGACACTACAAATACACTGCTATTTTCAGTCCTCTTAGAAGAAGGCAGAGGAAAGCAGACAGAGGATGGCACTGGCTGCTCCTTCCAAAAGGAGATTGCTCGGCCTAACCCTTCCTTCCTCCCTTAGACTAGAAACCCATCTCTGCTTCAAGAACGTGAATCAAGTAAAGCCCGTTGACTCAGGCAACAAAATCTTTCCAGAGCCATAGCAGAGGAAGGCGCCTCTCCTTACTCATTCATGGATGAAAGCAGAAGGCAAAAAAAACAAGCAATCCACACACAGGAGCCATTTCCTATGGAAACAAGTAGATTATAAAGAGACATGGAAAGATTTGCCCTGCTATTGCTGGACAAATCCATCAGGCACGTATATCGCACTCCAAAAACCAGCAGGAACACCAGCCAGTGCGCTGCTTCTCCCTTATCTGTGTACTCTTATGGACACTTGGAAAATGCTGCACAGGGATGCTGATAAGGTGGCGGATGTTTCCACAGACAGGCATTTCCCCCGGCTGAGCAGGCCTGCTCAGAATGAGATTCCTGCCACTGGCAGGCTATTTTTCTAAAACTTGAAAGATTGAGGATTTTTTTAAAAAGTCTACTTAACTTGAAATATTGAGGATTTTTTTTTTTTTCCAAAAAGCCTACTTAAAATTTTTGTATGTGACAGAGTCAAAAGCTTGAGCTTTACCCCAAAATAAAATGTTTTAGTGAGGAAGTAAGAAGAGCAACTCTAAATAAGATAACCCTTCCCCTTCTGAGAGGGGTTCAAATGCTGACAAGGCTCACAAGTGAAAGTACACCAGAAGTGATACACCCCTTTCCTTTGACTCTATCCAACACCAACCCGGGGGACCTTTAGGATAAATCCAGGACTAGAAGTAACACAAAGACTCACAGATCAGGACAAGAGGATCTAGGCAAGCATAAAGAAAGGATCCTAACCAGGCCCTGCTTATAACAAGCATGGCTGAAAGCAGCACTGTTCAGCTCTAGTCTTCATGTGCAGTTGTCTCCTCTTAACAAACACTGGCAAGCTCGTAGCTCCAGCAACACAAGAACTCTCAGTAACAGAAACCACATTTGGGATAGCTGGGATTCCAGTGGTAATTTTAATGGCATGTGCTGTATTTCCCCTCCCCACAATGCTGCCAGAGGGTCCCTGGGTGAATTTGTTACATCTGAATTGTACTTTCAGGAGCCAGTCAAAGACGTGTATGAGTTAGCTGGACAGGCGAGTTACGCACATTTGTTAAGTACATTTGCAACTCCTGATGCGAGTTCAGATGGAGATACATTTCCAATAAACAGGAAAAAACCTCAAATAGCAAGGCGCTGCTCTAACTTGCATTTGGCCAAAACATACTTGTACCTCCACTGCAAGATGTTTCCCCCCCACCTCTTCACAGATGCGTCAAACAAACAGGGACATTAGCGAAGCCAAGTGTTAAATCCCTCAGAGGACCCTTATCATCCTTTTGCTGTGTCAGTAATGCTCAGCGTTGCACTTACTATGAGCAGCATTATGGATTTTAAATCAAGCCTAATCAAAGATTCATTAACAGGCAATACATTAACGCAACATATAACTACCAGCCGCTCAGTGCCCTTCTGCAGCTCCTCAACTCCTGAACAGGCTGTGAGCATCATCAGGTCAGGGTATTTCTCCAGGGTTTAACAGGATAGGTCAAAAGAGACAAAAATGAGTAATTATATCACGTAAAAGAATAGATGTAGCTAACTTCAACATATCTGTTCAAGTCATGCATGTAAATCCACCCCTCTCACAGGTGGCTTGGGTGCAGAACTTATTTAAAAAAAAGAAAATGGCAGGCTGATCAACTTAAAACAAAATTCCCCATTTTATCACCTTTGTGAGCAGCAAACACCAATGTTTTCTACATTGTTCAAACACGGACGTGTCTGTAACTACACCAAGAAAGTGTAATCTCAAAATCTTAGAAGCCTCTACTGATTTCATCCCCATAATATTTCCATCTGGTAAAGCAGCATTTTTCCTTCCATTTTGCAGATGTAAACCCAAGGCACAGTGACAACAAAAGCGTTGGCTTTAGAAGCATTTAACACCTACAGCCTTTTTTTTCCAGTTAATGGGAACTGGAGATAGTCAGCAGTCCCATTTAGAGCAACTCGTGCAAAGCTACAGGAAGTCCAGAACAGACTCATGGTACTTAGATGCCACAAGGTTACTCTTCCTGCTTTATCAGAGAGTACATCAAGTCACAAAAACATGAGTGTCTTTTTCTGAACTTCCTTCAAAGAAATATACCTTCTACCCAAATGCTTCCATTGCTTTTCCACATTATTCTGGGAAAAAATTCAACTGTAGGAATGTATGGACCACAAAGTAATGCTTCAGGAAGCTGGCAACCAGCATCCTGTGCTGTAAAAAGCCTAACGGTACGGTCTGTGTTCCCATTAAAGTCAAATATGAGCAGACATTGCAAAGATGAGGAAAATAATAATAGAAGAATAGGATAAATATAACTCCACTGTCTGGTTAAAAAAAAAAAAAAATCCCACCTTTCTTCTAATGAAATATCTTGCAATAGCAGCAATACCACAAACTAGGAAGGGGTAGCAAGAGGGACCCAAAGCAGCTAATACAAGCCAAAAGAGCAAATCTTCAAAGGCAAACTCGGCACAGCTCTCCCAGAAGCCCATGTTTTCAGCAGCATTCAAGGATTTTGGAAGTCTTTGAGGCAGAACGATCCCAGTTCTAAACTCCCCCTTCCAAACTCTGGATTTATCCTATAAGGCTGCTTGGCAAAGCTTTCTTTTTTTTTCCCTCCAGAGTATGAACACAGGGCTTTTCTTCTAACCACAAGTGTTGGGTTTTGGGTTTTTTTTTTAGTATCTTTCCTCTAGAAAAGTCTTAAGTCCATTTAAAATGCTTTTATCAACATGTATATAAATTAAGCCTTGCTTACATCATCCAACTGCATTTGTCCTCAAAATTTAAGCAGATCAAAAGTAATGAAAAATCTTTCTGGATTAAAAATTATGCAGTTGCATGATACCACAAACTGGCTTCAATCCAGTAAGGTTTTCAGATGAAAAGGGAAGAGGAAACATTCATGAATATCATACTGTTGATGATATTTCAACTTAATTCCATCAAACGCTGCTTACAGTAAGTACTACAGACACATCTGCAGTAAACATTTAATAACACAGAGGTAGAAAGCATCATATAATCATTCTCTGCACTATCTGGCACTCAGTATTTCTTAGAGTAAGGTAAGCGATAACGTTAAGAGCAAGCTAATGTGGAAACACTGCTCTCTTATTTACAATTAAATATCCAGGAGCCTTTTGGCCTTTAGAGCTCAGCATGTGTCACACACACAGTAGCTACAAATCTCCAGGCTCCACAAACACTTGAACACTTGAATAATTTTAATCCAGCAGTAAAATCCCATCTTAAGTCATTGGGACTTATTTCATGAGTATGCATTTGCATTATTATTACTATTCTATCTGCTTCATAATATGTCCTCAGTGCAAGGTTATGACAAGATTAATGAAATCCAGGCAACTATCCATAGCGCCATCTTTCAATTTCAGTACCTCAGCATGAAATAAGGAGACTGAAAAGATACATATAATGATTTTTTTTTTTAATATATGTATATAAAGAGTTCTGACATCCATTTAATTGGTACTGTTGCAGACTAGCATACTGATTTTTAAAGTTCACTCATCAAATTTAAATCAAGCTAGTGACACAGAACAGTTTTCACAGCTGAAATATAGTTTAATTTTGCATAACAAATAGTCCCCCATTCTACTAAGTTTATTTGCCAATAAATTCATGATCTACATGCCACAAAGCACAGAAAATGCAAACAAGTAGGGAGAAGAAAACAGCCACATAACAAGGCTGCTTTGTTTCCAAAGAAGTTCATAACCCTATGTTCTGTTTGGTGTGTACAGTGGATACTCCAATATTTTAAAATACTACCAGAAACCATCCCATGCTCCAGCTACCCATCTCATGAAAACACCCATAAAGGAAAAAAAAAAACAACAAAAAAAACCCAAACACACAAACACAGACTTTGACATTTTAAAGATGCAGAAGAGAAATCTATAGATGTTCATCACTGCAATCTGAGCACGTTTTGATACAGTATTCAAAATATTGTAATATTATGAAAATTATTTAGGATGTAAAGTAGCATTTTATGCCAGTTTTCTTTTAGCAGCATATTCATCTTATACTTCCATTGGCTTTATCTTCTTTGTTTTGCAGTTAAAAAAATTTAGACACACAAGTAGGACAGTTTGTTTTGATTTGTTATAAGATCAATAATGCCGAACCTTCCAGAATAACTACCAAGTAGCTGAAGCTCAAATCTGGGGCTTTAGAAACAATTTCTTCAGAACTTTCTATTAGATTTTTAAGTGTCCAAGAAAAACTTCCCAACTAGGAAGTCTTTTCCTTCAAATCCTTCAACTTTCTTTCGTGACTTTCCTTACTCTGAAAGTAATGACAAAAAAGGCAAAACTAACAAGCTAAAAAAAAAATAGCCACCAAGGAGGAGATCCTGGCAGGTAATTGTATGGCAAAGACCTCTTAACCAAATAAACTTTCACTGTCTATAATCACAAGAACACAACCCAAACCAGTGACTTGTAAAAACAGAACTTGTCTAAGTTTAGTTTCAAAACCTAAAAATAGAGTTTGGCAGTGTGTGCATCAGGGGGTTCTCCACATGGGGTTTTCACACTGTCAGTATCCCTCTACCTTCTTCCTTTCTGTTCCAGCCCTTAGCTCAATTCACACCTTTTAAAAAAAAAAAAAAAACAAAACACCAGACTCTTGCTGCCGAATTACCATTCAGGATGGGGCAATTCAGGAGGGAACCTACTCAAAAATACTGTTCTGTTGCTCACAAAATCCAACATGCACGAAAGGAAAATGAAAGGATAAATTCTGTACCTCTAGCTCCGTCTCTCTGCGATTAATATCATCCGTAGATTGATTTAGTTTTTCCAGCTCCCCCTAGAAAGAAAGAAAGAAAGAAGAGTCAAACACTTATTAAGAAATCAGGGGGAAAAAGTGTCTGAGAAGGCTCATTCAGCATCCCCACTGAAAGCTCACAAAGGGCTGTGGCTTACAAATTCAGCGAAAAGAGGAAACCTTGAGACATTTAGAATAACATTACCACTGGTCTTCTACTTTGCTACATACAAGAAAAATAACCAGAGAAGCTCTACAGTTTTGTTTTAAGGCAGTACATTTCCTGTTCTGGCTTATTCCTCACTATTAAAAATAAACATAAGGTACAGTAAGTTCTGTCTTGCTAATCAATATAGTCACTATCTGCTAGTTTCCAGTGAGATACACACATGCTCCACAAGGATTAGCATAAAGTTAGTACTATCACAGGAGACATACAGTGAAAGCACAGCATTGATAAGAAACGTGTCTTGCAGCACATGAGAGGCATTTTACTCTGGATTTTGGCAAACCATTTTAAAACGCAACCAGTCAAAAGGACATATGATTATGTTTACTTAAGTCTACCTTCGTGCCAACATTTTGATCTCTTAACAGCAAAAACAAAGATGGTAAATCCCTTAAATAAATATTTACTAGAGGTGGTGTTGGCATGAATGAAGTTACTGTAAAAACAAAGCTCATTCTTAATGACTTTCTTACCACAAAAAGCAACCCTCAGGAGCAGACTCCAGTAGCCGTCTTTATTTAAGCAACACGTTACTCCATTTGAGATCCTACAATTTCAACGGGAGTGTTTTCTAACTCAAACGTTATTTAATTTTCAACCAGTGTAACAGAATCTGCCTTGAAAGGTTTAGCTGTATAAACGGAACACTGTAAATTGATTGTCACTCGAGTGATTTCCCACTAGATTACAAGAATGACTCTGGCTACAATCAGAAAGGAATTAATTGCAACACTTTAGTTCTCTTACCCTTTGAGGTCAGATTTTATTTGCAGCTCCTAGGATTTGCAAGATACATACCTGCATATCCATGTTTTCTGAAACAGACACTCATACAGAAATTACCTAATTGCTGTAAGGCTAAGAACATTATGGCTCTCATGGAGGCAAACACAGCAGCCCTGTTTTTTCAGCCAAACAGAAAACTTAACAAAAACATTGTTTAACCAACAATGTGCAAATCAGGTACGTGGAAACATGTTGCAAGCTGCAGAACCTAAGGCCAAAATTAGATCAATAGACACTAATGGAGCTCAGCATCTCAAAACCAGGGCAGTAACAGGCTAGCTTTTGGCTGAGGGCCTCTCTATGTGTAGCCATGTTTTGTGAATTTTGCAACTGCTCTGCTCGGCCCTGGAAAAGAAATGCTCACAATGGAGAAAAGAATGACAATTACAGCAAGGAGGGCCCTGTGCCAAGGATCCATCCCCTCAGCGATGTACACACATGCTTATATTCACTCATGACAAACAGTCCCAGAAATGCTGGAGGCAAAAGCCATAAATCCGCAGAGACCTAAAAATACATTTCATTTCAGGGACCACAGCGTGCTAAAGTTTACACTAGGCAATTGGTCAAGACATGATTCGGGGGAAAAAAAGCTTTGTTTAGAAACCATGCAAGAATAAAATGCATTTTGCAAGGCATTCATAGAAAGGAAACACCATCTTCCACTAAAGCCCCTTTTTTAAAGAAACAAAAATAATTTTAAAATCTCCGTTTCCCCCCATTTACGAATTTCTGAGCACCAGCTCCGTTTCCACGAGCAAGGTCACGCTGTCATGTCCAAAAATAAGAGGGGAGGGGGATTTCAGCAGGAGGAGGAGGAAGGACACCCAACCGGAGCCCGGGGCTGCGGGGTAACAAAGGGCTGGGGAGCCCCGGGGCCGCTTCCCCCCTGGTGACGAGACAGCCGGGGCTGCTCTGCACCCCTCAGGCAAATTTGTTATAAATATATATATATACACACACACACACGTGTGTGTATATGTATGCATATATATACACATGTATATATGCGTCCATACATACGCGTTAAAAAGCAAAGATAAAAAATAACAGGCAATCATTATAATAATTACTATATAAATTATATACATTTTAAAATAATTTTTACAATTAACACACACACGCCCCACACCCCCCAGAGAGGCCGGCAAGGCG
>VYZM01017050.1:144060-197920 GCA_013398915.1 Dromas ardeola
AAAACTGCCCACTGCTTTGGGGACTTCTGAGGATTAGGGAATATCCTTACAGCTTCTACAAATTGACGTTATGTCTAGAAAGTACAGCACAGATAGGCAGGAGCAGGGCAGGGGATGGGTCTTCAGAGTTTCATGACACTGAGTGGTTCAGATCTCCATCAACTGAAGAGCTGTGAAAGCACGAGATCAAACCTTTAGAGTTACCAGATTAGAGATGCCTGCACCATGCGCTTCTGGTCTATTATCTGAACTGCTTCAGATTTTTCTCTTTTACAAGCAGATACAGACAAGTTCCAGACCTCAGCTTAGAAATATTAATTCAATATACCAGAAAAAATCTTTTTCCAAGGCCAGGCTAGCCATGATCTCTCCTGGTAAAAGCAAGTGCTATACCACAGAATGCCAACAGAAGTAGCTTTGGGTAAGAGACTGAGAGAAGACCTGTACTAACTTTATTGTTAGATCTACTTTTCAGGCAAAGCCATAAAGAGGCTAAATGACTCCAAAAAGGTACCTAAGAATCTTATGGCAAAATTCAAAAGCAGACCCCAAGAATCACATTTTAAGTTCTAGTTTAACCTCTCTTCTGGATTCTCGTTTTTTTGGCACACTTCATCCTTGCTCCATTCCTCTAGTTCTGCAGAAGGCCTTTTCTCATTTTGAACTAGACTGACCTATTTAGCAGCCATGCCTTAACGCATGATCCTTAAAAAAAAAAAAATAAATCTAAGATTTCCATAGCACAAGTTACATAACTAAAAAAAAAAAACAAACATAATTCTTGCTATGGTGACAAATTATTTCCAAAACAGATTTCTTTTGTACTTATATAAACTGTTCCATAGCACTTGGGATTAGCTGTGGTTCAACACCACTGTTTGTCCAAATGGAGCAGCTACATCATTTAACTCCCACTTTGGGGATGCGTTTCCTTGTCTGTTGTAGAGACTGGAGAATTCTTGCGTTACCACCTGGAGTATGGTGATCCTACCCAGACCAGACCAGTCTCTTTTGCCACAGAAAACATGCTTAACCCTAGAGAAGACCACCATATGGTGATGCGACTTCTCAACTGAAATCTCTGCAGTATGTGGGCAGTTTTACAATCCCACTGAATAAGAGTTCGCAGGGGCAGAAGTAAAGCATTTCATCTTGGAAGTCCCCACAACCCACCCAACAGTCAGGAAACACTTCCCCACCACCACCACCTTTTTTTTTTTTTTTTTTTATGTCCTCTAGACCTCCAGAGTGGGGGAATACGTAGGATTGTTATGTGCCAGGTAACAATTGCTTCAAATGACTGGATTCAAAAGCTGCTCACTTTCATCCCAAAAGGCCATTCATTGTTTTGTTTTCCTTTTTCCGTTTACACAAGGAGGTAAGGTGACGTTTCCCTTATTCTCAGTCACTGCCGACATCAGAACAGCACTTTTCCAGCTCAAATGTGCAGGCAGGCCATTTCCCAGCTGCAACAGGCAGTGCCTATCCCAGAAGCAAGCTCCACAACAGCAGGAAGAGATAAAGGAGCACGCTTCAGCCCTCCAGAAAATCCTGCCCAAGAGGACCACGGGAAGCCTGACAGATTGTCCTTCATTAAGATGCAGATGAACACAAATCACTCCACACTGGGGACTGTGTTCCTCTGATCTAAAATGTGACCCCTGAGCCTCCCTTTCAGCCCTTTTGGCCTTTCCTCCAATTTCCTTCCGTCTTTTCATTTCCTACCTTCCCACAGGGTAGCTCCTTGCAAGTGAGCTGTTAGTATCAGAAGCGATACACGCACCCCTGCACCAACACTTCTGACTAGCTGCCAATGCACAAGCAGCTCTCTCGTGATGCAAAGTATCTGAATTCCCTGGAAATGGTAGGCATGATGAACCTACCCGGGGTAGGTTCTGGGTAGGACAGTGGGATTTTACGTGTCCGAAATTTGATCTGAAAAGGTACCTTCATTTCTCTAAACATTTCACATTGCTTTTTGTAAAAAAGAGGTGTTCAGGGACTGTGTCTAGGAAAGGAAAGGATGCCTAGGTGATTTGTTGCCAGGACCATTTCAGCAAATGGACTGAATGGCTCAGGAAATCAGCGTGGTCACCAGCCAAAATGCAGATAAGGAGTAAGGTAGTTGAAGGGGTTTGTGTTTGACAGGTGTCTGAAAATCATCCATCCCTTGTTTGGAGGAGGATCCACGTATTGCAAAATATTCTAAGAATGTTTGATGTGCAGATCTTTTTAGGCTTACCAGAAAGCTTACCAGAAAGAAGATGGATCTGCCTCCTTGGCCACCATCACAAGAAAGGGTTCAGTGTGCTCAGCATCCTAGGGACGCAGAAGGTTTGTCTCTGACATTTCCCAACCAAATTGGGAAAACAGTCAAGACTGCAAATGCAGTCCTGACACACAGGGACAAAAGCTGCTTTAGCTCAGTCTGGCATCCACACTGCTTCCCAGTCCCAGCCAGCAGGACTGGGAGGGAGTCCCAGTGTAACAATAGCTGCGGTGGCGCAATCGGTCCTCCAACTGCCATCGCACAGTGCCGGGGATGCACGGATGCAAGAACAGGAACACCCTCTCCAAACAGTAGGAGATGAAATTGATTTTCGGACGCAGACGTTTTGCAGAAAGAGCGAAAGCAACAAAGCAGATGTCAGGCGGTCTGCAGTACAGCTTTCCCCTTGCAGGCACCCCTTTGGAGCAGTAATTCCTTCTAGGGGAGGAAGGGGAGAAAAAACAACCACCCAGCAGTGTGCTAATCTTCACAGACAGAGCAACTCTAATGCTGTCTAATCCTCCAGAGGGAGGAAACAGCATTTCCTTTGTGCCAAGGATATCAAAATGGTTGAAGGTGGGAATCTCCGCTGATATTAACTTTATTAAGGGAGGGGTATTTCCACAAGCCCTGAGAAGGCTTGGTCAAGAGCCAGCTGGAGACACATTACTATGTAAGCATCTACTTGCAATGACAGAAAATAGCAGGCAGTTGGGAACTCCTGAAAGAATATACAGGCATCAAACACGCACACAAACTAGAGATTGCATATCACAGCCACACACACCAATTATATATCTATCAAACAATAGCGTAGCAGCAGCAATATGAGCAGCTAATAATTGCCTTTTATTCTTTTTAAATTTGCCTCCTGTGTTATTTTGCTGCAGCTATACAATTAACTTGTATTCTGAAGGCACAAGCAGTGCCCCTGGGTTGTCGTTACAAGAATGCCAAACCTTCTTAAGCCACTTCCTGAGCAGAGAATGATTTTTCCATGTAAACTGGATGCAGAAGTGAAAGAAAGGAGATAAGCATTCTCAGTAAAATTCTGAGTAATAGGAGCCGGCATTTAATTAAACCTTCCTTTAAGTAACAGTAGTATTCAAATTCTACTCAGACACTTTCTTGCATCTAACTATCAAACAACTGTCACTTCACATGAATATAAAGTCAGTTCCTAAACATCTTTAGGTAATGTGCAGGAAATATCATCTTGAATTCACATTGGTATATCAGTATATCTCATCCAGCCTTGCCTAAAACACCTTAAAAACAGCAGCTTGCACTATACGCCACTGCCTGGACGAATGTTAAGGCAGTAGAAAACAGCATAGACCTAAGTTATTTTTTAGGATCAGATACTTTCGTTATTTGCATTTGATCCTACAGAATTTCTGAAGTGCTTAAAACAGTTGTGCACGTTGCCTCCTTCTTGCACAAACTGGGAAGTTGAAACTCTGAATCAAGGATCTGAAATACAAAGCTCTAGTATTGTAACAGAAGCAGAAAATACCAATGCGTTCATCTCCTCTTCCTGGAGAACAGTTCAATTATAATCATGTCCCCAAGCAGATTTTGCACTGAATCACTGTGACATCTGCTAGGGAAATGAACACAAATCTATATCTGCACGCAGCAAATATATTGGCAAGGTTGCAAGCAGGAAGGGAAATTAAGTGTCCCTTTTCACACAAACTAGAAAATGACAGCTTGTCACATCCATGAGTAAATACTGGCAGAAGTGAGAGGAGGCAAGATGCTTCTTCACCTTTTCACCCCACGATAGTGTTACAAAGATACAGATTAAGGACAAAACTGTGGATTCTTATCCCCTGCCTACAGTAACAGCATCTGGACACATATCACCCCCTGGGAACACTAACAGTAATGGATCATATCGGCCACACACACGTTAGCAGAGCTCCGCTGAGTTCAAGGGAGCTGCGCCCCTTCCCTAGCTGAAGAGCCAGTCCAACACGCCAGAGCTGGGGGGACAGAGGCCAGAAGAGCCCCAAAGGGTAAGGGTGCAAAGTAACCTCCTTTGGGTCACTTATAGAGAAGAAGGATTACCTATAGACTTGTCAGCAGCAGGGACAACGTTATGATATGGAAGCAATGGTTTTAGTCATGACTTGCCTACAAGCAAACATCATGATATAATGTAGTACAACACTCTTTGTACAGAGAAAAACACTCAGAAGAAGGGCAAAGTTGGCTCAAATTCCCCCGTGTTTCCCCAGGGACAGGAGTATGCCCATGGACAGTTGCTGCAGAGCCACTCACAGGCTATAGCTTGCTTACCCGTCTGAGCCCACGGGTATGAAGGTGAAGACCTATCCCACCTTCTTTCAGTCCAACATGCAAGGTTTCACTGGTCGCATCAGATGGCATGGCAAAAGGTTGTCTCCCAGCTGCAGGATGAAGGAAGACCCATGGTATGAAGCTCCTGATAGAAAATCACCTTCTGACAAGAGGTCCTTTGGCTCCAAAACCTACCCCAGGTGCACTGTAAAATGGCAGCCTCTCCTCCACACCAGTCACACAGAAGGCTGGAGATGAAGGCAACACAGCAGAGCATGCCTGAGACTCAAATACCTAAGTCTCATGCAGGACGTACAAGACGGATCTGACCTTATGCCCATATGGGAAACAGCAACATTTTTCTAAGCTCCTTTTAAGCTAATGATACCATTTACAGAGGTTTGCAATAACTGCAGCGGTTTTGGGAGGAAACAGGCTCTCTACCAAAAATACATAAATGGGTACAAACATGCTGCATATCACACCTTCATCTATAAGAAATGCATTGTATTAATACTTAACAGTATCTCATTGCTGGGGCAGAGCAGCACAGCACCCTTTCATTGATTTTGGCGTGTTTTCAGGTGCATCTTCCCCACACCCAAAAGCCTGTGTTCAAGACATTGTATATTCTGTGATTCATATGGTAAGATTAACATGACTGTATAAAGATTATTACTTCAGTTCCTTTTTAAGGAGATGTACAACCTTCCACCCACTCTTCTTTGTGCTTTTACAGTGAGAATTTGTTCCTAATTGGTATCCAAGTGTGCAGAGTCAGATCAATTCCTCTTCAAAAAAAAAAGTGCTGCTTTTTATCCTGATGAAAACAGATACTACAGACTTCACTTACAGGATCTGATTTTTAAAATTACTATAATCAGGCTTTGATGGAACCACTCTGATAACAGATGTGTGGCTAATGTGTTTCGTAATTTTATGCTAATTTGACTCCAGACAAAGTAAATAAATGGCTTAAAAATAAGCAAAACTTTAGGAACTTAGACCGGTGATGAATGCCAAATGCAGAGCTCATAAATCTCCTCTGGAATGTAACTAGTCCATATCCTCCTACTTCCCCACAATACTAATCTTTAAAAAAAAAAATGCATAGGAAGAAAACTTTGACATTTGGACTCCTGACCTGAATTTGTTTTCTCATGCAAGAGATAAACGTTAAGCTTTCAGGAGTTACATATTTACAGTCTGAATTCACAACAAAGAACATCCATTCTTCTATTCAGTAGAAAAATAGAAACACTTTCTCTAAGAAAGTTGTATTATTTTTGAAAAAAGCAGAAAAGGAACAGTAGGCGGGGTTTTTTAAGCTATCTAAAGAAAGGTTATTCTTAGAACTGCAAGAATTCTTTACATTGGAATAATTTTGTAAGTGCACTGAAATACTTTTCTACTAAATTATGGTTTTCTGCAAGGCATGTTAAATTGATATTTTCACAAATCCACAGAGTCTTACTGGAGGGCTGTTTGTTGGAGCCATCCCATTGCCTGTTTCAAAACAGAGGTGGAGAACAAGTGTATGATCTGTCAGATACCTCCTCCTGTGCTTGTCACAACCTGACCAGCCAGGCTGCTGCTGCCACCCCTGCCTCGAGCACTGAAATGGAAGATTGCAATAAAAGCATGCATAGAGACGGCAAAGAAACACCTGTATACCCTGAAGGGGAAAAATAAATGCAGAGAAAGAAATAAAATTAGAGTTTTAAAACCACTCTTCCTTCCAAAAGATGTATTAAAAGGGTCCCATAGCTGTTTTACACATAAACTGACAAGCAATGAAAAGTCAGTGAGAAGTTCAAAAGACACTGATTGCTTTTATCTGCCACACAGTTTGCTTTCGAGTCTGCAGTTTTGTGTGGTTTCCCAGATGAGCAGATCTCTTGTCTGGGTGTTTCTAACACGCCTACTGACTTAGATTCCTACCCTGCAAATAGTAACAGTCATTACATTCTTGTATCCAGAATATATTTTATGTGCATTATAGCTGGGACACCTTTAAAAACTACAAGTACTGAAGAGGGACACACAAGAAACACAGCAGAGCTTCACAAAATATTTATGTTAAAATGCAGAAAGTCCAGCAGTTTTTAAATCAAGAAATCCTAAATAGGTTTCTCCCACCAACTCCAGGTAACAAGGTACATTTCCCACCTATTCATCTACAAGAACTGCAGGTGGGGGAAGGGAATTCTGCAGCTTCTGCACAATATAGCCAAATATCCCCCTGTCAAATCCTCCTCCTCCTCACAAAATGGCTTAAATAGATTTACAGTACAGTCTCATTTTAGGGGTATTACTATCTTATTTGTGCCACTGTTTCAAGCCCTGTAACTCAGAGGACTGGGAACTGAAATGCATTTCTGGTAACGAGAACTGGGTTTGTATTACAACAGCCTGAACCAGGACTCCAAGAAAAAAGAAAAAGGAAAATGATGAGTCTGCTGTGTATTGGGAAGATGGTATAGAGTAGAGCCAAGATTGCACATGAAATCTTATTTCTGTACTTCTTGCTTATTTTCTCTTCTAATGGTGTCCCCATAGCGGGTTTTTGTCTTTCTTGTACTGCATTTGTTCCCTACTTTAAGGCCAGCTGAACAACTATTTTATTTCTTTTTAAGGGACCCGAGGAACTCAGCGCAAGACAATCAAAGCTTTCTTGAGAGCTAAAGCCAAGTCTTGCTGAGTGAGCAAGCCTCACTATTTATACCAAGAGTTTGAGCCTCATGTTACTGTACGGCATGTTATACCAAGAGCCTTGAGCCAGCTAGAGATGCTTGGGAAAACAAGAAGAGGTAGTCATCTCTGACTGCCTGCAGCTCTCAGCCCAGTCTGACACCCAGGCTACTCTCCTGCCCGAAAGCACAGAGAACCATGGACCTGAAAACAAGCAAATACAGCCAAGAAACTCCAGCTTCAAGGAAAACCAGAGTCTACCTCCCTCTGGTCCTTTTCTGATATCCTTAACAGACTGAGACAGCAGCCAAAATAACTTCAGAACTGCTTAACCCAGAATTTTCTCCTTTGTCCATGTCCTTGCAGGGCAGCACATTTGGCAGCCGTTTAGCCCTAGCTAGTCTCAGTATACAAGCTTAGCAATACACATCTGCTAGCGAGCCTGGCCCATCACTCTCTACTGCTTAATCCTCCCCTGCCTCAAGAAACAGGAGCTGCTATTTAAACTTCTCCAAACAGATTTTGTGTGTATAAGACACTACCATCCATTTGCTAGCCAGCTTTAAGATAGTTAGGCAAGAGCTACCTGGCCAGGTAACTCTTAGGAACAAAGCAAACTGCTTAGAACACAGCTGGCAGTAGCACTTACGTTGTCTTGCACTGCTGTTGACTTTTGTCTGTGTTCATGTTATAGTAAGGATCCTCACCTGAAGCAACTCTCTAGGTAATAATTGGCTCTACCCATGCTTCTCTGGTGGTTACAAGATCCCACAACTTGTTCCTTGGAACCAAAGCAGAAGCCCACCAGCTTGTGTACTTTTTCTCATACATGCCATAGCCAATAATTCAAGCAGGCTTCTCCTCTGTTTTGCCAAACAGCTGAAGCTCATCCTCAAATCTCTCACTTCTTCTTTTCAGCTGGGCTGCTCTTCCTCTCACCCCTACTTTCTGAAGGGAACATGACCCAAAATTGGGAAATGGGTACTGGTCCTGGCTCTACAGAGAACAGGTGCTTTCTTTGCACAAATGTCTGCAAGCACCACTTGGATGAAAGAAATTAGAACATAAACTCACAATGAATGAGGTTTCATTCAACCAGGCTACATTACATGTAGGCTCGCAGACCAATTAGTGCAATTTAGGACCTTTAGTAGCCTAAGAGCTTGTTGAGACAGGAACAAATGGCTGAAGGGAAGAGGTTGGATGACATACTCCGCATAGGTGTATGTGAAGAGTGACATGAAACTGTTTGAACTCACTAGTCAGCATAACAAGGAGACAGAGAAGGCTGTTACTGTTCATAAAGGAAAAATAATCTGAATTGTCAACATTTTTGTTAGTGCTTAATAGAAAAAGTGGAAATTAAAAGAAAAAAAAAAAGAGATGTTGAATACGGGTATAATAAGAAGCAATTAACCCCATGTTGGGTGTAGAGCAATTTCCTCCAGCACATCCTCCTTGCAAATGAGGCACAGCAGGAACTGGGACCAACAGAGGCAGCAATGCTTTTGCCAGAGCATTTAGCAGTAGAGCTTCTCTTCTATAAATGATAAATAAGAACAGGGGTGACTAAATCCTCGTAGTTTCAGCCCAAATTTGGGTTCCGCTATTCTAAGTAACACATAAATATACAGGAAGTCAAACCTGCCCCCAAACATTTGCAGTCTGAAGGCAATAAAACTAGAGGAGGAAGAAATGTTTATCACATACAAATGGCAAATACTAGTTACAGTAATCACTGAATGGAGAAAGAAGGCAGGCAAGTCAAGTTACTGAAAAGAAGGAGAATTAGGAAGAAGAATGTTATGGAAAAGGAGGAAAAAGGCTGGATAAAAGATGACTTGCTTATAGGCTCAATTTCCTGGTTCAGAAATCACCCTGAGCCAAGCAGGCACAGATATCTGCCCGGTGCAATCTGCAGGCTGCAACCACACACCCTTGAGCAACATGTGACTCTGCAGCAGACCCCCAAAAGGTGCAGCACTGCTTCCCTTCCCAACCGTGCACAGCTGGTGCTCATGAGCATCCACACCCTGCATGGACCTGACCACTCAGAGCTTCTGTCAGTTAATAAAATACCTATCTCACAATTGTTTGTGAGAGAAGGAGACCCATGCAGCCAAAGCAGGTCTCTGTATAAACCTTTGCTCTCTTACCATTTATTGTCCTTTGCATTTTCCACTGAAATCCCTCAAGTGCCAAGAAATCCCAAATGGTAACTTAAGGCTATCAGGATGAGTATACTCCATAATACAGCTACATGGGAGTACCCATGGAGACCCTTCTGGCTCTTCCCCTGCCTGCACAGCTGTGCTCCTTTTAATGAAAACTAGGACTTCAAGAGAGAGGAGGGGAAATGGTGCCCAAATAAGCTTATCCCAACATTCAATCATCTGGGGGATAGCATGCAGATCCCAGTTCCACAGTTTAGCTACAACCTGAGAAAACTGCATCACAGGAATGCAGGAGGTTTGAATAAATGCATGCACTCTTTTTAGGCTAGGAGCATCTTTCAGAACTTTGCTGGCACACTAAGCTTAAGAAAATATTTGACATCTTCAAGCATTTTACTTCTAGGTCATAGAAAAATGCTTTCTAAATCCCTATTAAATTTCTTTGGGTTCATATATGAAGTGGATGATTCTGGGGTTTTGCTTTCTCCCACAATAATGAGTAAATGGCCATCTATTCTGGTACATCCCCTATTGATTTTATGATTCCTACTGTAATCACAATCTGCCTGTCTCTCCCCAGACTTCAGCCTCAGGGCAAGGAGAACTTTACTAAGGGTGTGAATTATGGGACAGTTGGACTATCTCTGTTTGGTGCTGTGTTACAAATATTGCTGATCTATGAACACACTCTCAAGTTCTTTTGTATGTTGTTTTTTGCCTTCTGCCTCTCTCATGGGTATATCCACATGAGGGGGTCAACAATTAGGTAAGCCTCAGATTCCCATAACAATTACTGTCCTCACCCCAGCAAACTATAACAGTGCCCACTCACAACTTATCAAGATAGTCAATTCACATCTCTTACCGTCATCACTTAGGCTTTATCTGTTTCTCTTCAGCCTCATCAGCAGTATTTCAATGTTGATATTCCCATTTCTGATGCTCTATCAGTTTGTACCCCACTGGCTAACTCATCGCTAACACGTCCTATTTGCTTTAGGGGAGATTAGTCTATATAGCTTCAGCTGCAGCATTATCCACTTCTTCCTTCCTGAAGCTCACTATCCTCCAGTCCAACTTATACTCACTGCTGCCACTAGAAAATAATACAACCCACAGGTGTTCCTGTATCCTTCTTTCAAATGCTGCATTGTCTTGGCTCACAATGTTTGCCAGTCTCTGCATCTTTTTCTTCCTTGAGAATTGAGTTTTGAGCTCTGGCATGCCTTTCTGTGTTAGACCTCCTTACTTGTAGTCTGTAGTTTTCATTTTCTAGTACCTACACAGTATTGGACAGTTGTTCAGCCTTCATAAATTTCATAAACTGGTCTAAGTGTTTTCCACTGCTTTGCAAATTACAATCGATCAATATAACTCGTGAGTTTTGTGTTCTCTAGTAATTTTTCTCTGAGTTTTTTGTCTCAGATCCCAATCAGCGTATGGCAATTCATCAGGGACTATGTTAACTCCCCTGATGGAAAAAGCTGGTTCCTCAGTTTCCATTTTCATTCTGTATTCCTGTATTAAAAACAAAACCACCATCACCCTTATCTTTATTTGGTAATGTCCTGACGGTTGAAGCATGCCTTAAAAGCTGAGAGACACGGACTGATTCAGAATGCAAAAAAAAAAAAAAAAACATCTCACAACTGTCTTCATTTTTGCTGGTACCCACTGTCTGCATAAAAGGCTTTTTCAGTTGGCCTCTGCTTTTCCAGAGAACGTCAGCTGTGATGGCATTTTTAGCTGTGACATTTTCCCCACTCAGAATATTTTCTTAGTCCATTATACTCCATGTACCATCTGCCGTACAATAGTCATACACTGCCAAAAAGCCTGGCCACAGTCTGCTTTATTCAGTGGATGAGCCCTAATTGCTTAGCCTGGCACAACGTGAGCCACCGCATAGCACGGCATCCAATTCCAACTGCTTGTGCCACGCTTTCTCAGGGGTACAACGCTCCAGCACAGTCTCAGAGGCAGCTGTGACCACCGATTAGTTACAACACAGAACAGTCACGCTTCCATTCAATTTCTGTGAAGAGAGGAGGGAGCGACCACTCTGTAGGCCTCCGGATGCCTTTTGTTCCCAGTTTCACGCTGGGAATGTGGCAGAAAGGAAGAGGCTGTGATGCTGGGAGCCGAGCAAAGCACTGCACATCCAGGATACAAACTGCCCAAGTCATTCTGCTGTCCTGCCTGGTGCTAGAGAGTGCTGGAGGGGTGGGGAGCAGGAAGGCTGGGGTTATGGTGTTGTCTCTATCTGTATATTGAATGCAGCCTCAGTAAGTATGTGCCAGGACGGTCCAACCTGTTAAACAAAGGGCAGATGCCAGTTTTAGTTCTCCTCTTGCAGGCTATATGGCTGTTGGCTCCGAGCACCTGGCTTGGTGCAGGCACTGTAGAAAGCAAGCAATGCAGTCTCATCCTTCTCCCTTGTGAGTTGGCCGTGGCTCCTCTCAGCTGCAGGCAGTGACACAGATCAACCTGCCAACAGGAACACCACAGTCCAGAGTACTGCTCAACACCCCTGTTCCACTGCTGGTTCAGTATCTACTGAAAAGAAATGCCAAGGCTGAACACAATCCTGATGTAAATGGGGAAACTTCACAGTCCTATGGCTCTGTGATGCCCCAGAGGCCTGCATTAACCAGAAAGGAAGACCTCTTGTCCTGCCCAACTACACCAGTAGACTCTCAGCTGGCTTCGTCTCTGGTCTGCTGCTCTTTCAGCCTGTACAGACACATGACTGTTGAGATAACAATGACACGTTTTCTTTTGTATCACTGGGTATTTAGAGAGGAAATGGTAGGCCAGATACTACCTCTACACAGTGGAAATCACGACAAGTTTGGTGGACTGGGAATAAAGAATCATACAATGTCTAGGACTCCAGTACCGCACTATTAATAGGCACTTGTAAATCTCTACTGCAGTTCCCGGTCATTGCCCAAAGTAACTTTTCTTGCAATGTCTCAAGGCCTGAACCCGTGGGATGCTGTGGTCCCTCCATGGAAGTCTGTCAGCATTTTGCAGGATCAGGCCCTTGGTAATATATAAGAAGGCTCTGAGCAAGTAAGCCCACAAGAAGATTTAATAGATATGCATACTGCTTGGAGGGGGGCCAGGAAAGAACTGCGCCTGAGGAGGCTGCCTGTGGGAAGAGACGTTTCTGGGCTGAACACACCAGTATTCCCACTCACCGCTGTCCCAGGAAGTAGGAAAAAGCAGCTCTTAGTCTGCTCCATTTCTGCCTATCATCCAGTTGCTGGGAAAGAAGCATCTAGGATACGGCCTCTGTGCTTGGCTTGGTGACAGGTTTCACTCCAAGAAGCCTTTCCATGGAGCTCCTTATTTTCAGGTTGGCAGATCCCACTCACTTGTGCAAAAAGCAAGGATAAGCTAGGCCTAAATAAAGAGAAGAGAAAGTGTATGAAAGGCAAGGAGAGGAGCTGCGTTTTTACAAATCGGTTTCTGCACTGGCAGATAATTAGCATTTACACTAATTCAAATATTTAATATCCAAAAGAATTACTGTTGCATAAAATGCAGTTGAGGCAGTTTTACATGTAGCTTATTAGTGCTGCCTGCTAATGGATTATACTAAACACATAATGTTTAAAGTGAGATATAAAGCCATCAAGATGTAAATGTAATTTTATTCTATTCTTCCTCTTTCCCTTGAAATGAGGAGAGCTTGCTGGAGACAAAATGGGGATTACTAAAGTAGGAGAAACTGTAAAATGGCAAACTAAACTACAGCCGAGCTCACACAGTAATTAATGAGAGACAGCCTCTCTGGTCATGTGCATCTTATGCAGCTCTGCTTGAACGGCTGCTCAACTGGAAAGCAGCTCATCTAGAAAACAAAAGAAGTGAGAAGAAAACAGGAGCAGTTCATACAAACAGAAATTTGTCGAATATTTTTGAGGAGTTAAAAAAAAATTGTATTAAGGTACCACATTTTGAAATCTGTATCTTAAGTCACTGTAGTTTCTAAGGTAACAGTTCACTGGGACTCAAAGAGAAACAAACAGCAAGTTATCAATGCAACAAATTATTGCCTCATGGGTAGAGGCAATTAGGATCCCTGCTGCCATTAACAGGAATAGTATTTCTCCTCACTCTCCCTCACGTTGTGCTAAGAACATTCCCTCTAAATAACAAGTATCTCTGAGATGCAACTATATTTTCTTTAAAAAAATAATTTTCTTTCTTCAAGATCCAAGAGCCATTTAAGTAGACAAAAAGATGCCTTAACTGCAAAAAAGAAAAGATTCTAGCTGTCTTGTCTATAGTTAATCATTACCAGCTCTTCCTACCACTGTGTTAAAGATTTAGACAATTCAGTGCTAGGATTAAAAGGAAGGTAACACTGGTTAGTGGCTAGTGCCATCTTGTGAACAAAATCCCGAACACCCTTCCTTCACCCTTTTTAGTCAAACTGTACCTATGCAGCAGGGTAGAGGGGAAAAAAATCCAACTTCTGCACAATAACTTAATGAAGAGAGCTCCACATTTAGGCATAAAACATGAGACTAAGCCTCCAACTAGGCCAGATAAGGGCTTGACAAAGTAGAGACAGTCTAGAGAGAATAAAGTTGTTTTACAGTACAACTGATGGTAACAGAAGCTATTCCTTCCTTTTTCACTGCATTGCAAACAATACCTAATGTTACCCTTACTCAAGAAATACACGTTATGTCAGCCACAGACTTTGCAAACCAACACTGACAAACTTACCTTCTTTTTTTAGGTCAGTTTCTTTTTTAAAACCTATGTTTCTACTGCGCCCGGGCTTCAAACAGCAGTGGAAGAAAAGGCTGCACTAAAATTATTGAATATAAAGGGCTTTATGCTATAAATCCAGCAGGCTGACAAACACAGGGATCGTCAACTCTCCAGCTTCTCTACAGACTCCTTGAGGGTTGGATTTGCTTTGTTCTGACCAGGAACAAACTGGAAAGACAGGAGAGATCAGCCAAAGAGCAGAAAAAGACAGGAGAGATCAGCCAAAGAGCAGCACTACCACTTCTCATAACATACTACCATTTTTATTATAGTGTCTGCTTCTGGCACCATGCAATTGTAACCAAAGCACTTCTGCTTAAAGCAAAAATATTTACTTTGTATCCCTCATCAAGGCACTTTTACATCTTTTTCTCTCCCCACCCCCTTAATCTCATGGATTTTGAGTGCCTACTTCATCATTTTTTATGATCAGGATTGACTGTCTCAGTGGATCCTCTTTTCCCAACATCAAGGGTCAGCAAGGGGAGGGATGCATTAGATCTGCCATCCTAAAGTGTGATTCCTTTTGCCATCTAGGTGTTGCAACAGCTCTTAAGGAAGTCAGATGAAGTTTTCCCATTGACAGCAGCCTTTTACCACGTCCATTTCCAATCTGGGAAAGTTACTTTCCAGCGTTGCCCTTTTACCCAATACTTTCCTTTTCAAGGATGCATTGTGGTTACCTCTTCATCTGCTGAACTTTGAAAAACTTGATGGTTGTAGCAGGACAAAAAAAACAGGAAGAATTAGAACTCATACCGAAAGCAGCTACTGGTTTCCTATGTACCTTTTTTCTCTCCAAGCTCATTCTCTCCTCCCTACTGAGCAGAAAGTGAAAGGCGAGACTTGAAATCACCCAGGAAACCAACAGGAGGCTTGGGAATGGTGTACTTGTCTTTCAAATTGCAGCGACAAGACATTCAGGAACCATGTTTTTCTTCATCAGAGCTAGTATCTCTCATTAACAGAGGATCTGCTCTGCAGCAAGATGTCTTGTTACTTAGGTACTAAACCATGATAAGGGAAACAATTTCTTCAGTTCCTTTTTCACAATAATTTAAATTTGAAGTAGGGAAAAATATTAATCTCTATGTCTTGTGACAAATGGGATAATGTCCTTTCTTCCTCTTCTTACCCATCTTGCATAAATGAATGGTTACAATTTTTAGGACAGGGATTGTCTCTTACTCTCTGTGTCTACAGCACTCAGAACAATGCTGTCCCATTCAGGGGTCTCCAGATATTGCCACAACAAGCACGCAGTGAACATTTTTCAAGGGATTTCTTCAAAAGAATCCTCTTTGGAAGATGCCATATCTTAAACTTGACATTTGGGCTCCATTCACCCTGGTTTCAGAGACTCTTCTGTAGTTCTGTACAATCTGCCTTTTCAGCACTTTATATTCCTTTCCACCTCCTGTAATATTCAACACATCCACCATAAAAATCAATAGCAATAAAAATTTAGCTAAAGTAAGAATATACGATGTGAAAGGCTCCAGGAAATGTCAAATCAAGCCACAAAAGCAAGTTTCACGTATTTTACTCATATTTATGACTCATACTTTACTCATATTTACGACCGTAGTCAACAGTAACATATTTCCAACTCTCTACAACAGTACACGAAACAAAACCGTATCATCACAGTAATAGACAGTTATACGACTGCTATCTGTGCTGAAAAACCATTTGAGCATCCCGGGAGCAAAGTCTGGCATTGCACATCTGCAGCTTTTTTTGTTTAGTATTTAAAACCAAATAATGCCACCGTTGCAACTAGTTTTACTTGCAGGCTTTTTGAGCATGCCAGGCACATTCTAGCTCCTCTCTCTGAATTTCTGAAAGCTGCTTTTTTTTTTTTTTAAAAAAAGGATATTAATCTTTGGATTTTTATTGCAGTACTATGAAATGCTACCTGACATTGCATTTCCTGCCAAACGATAGCCTAGCTTGGCACATGAGCAAACCACGTTGCTGCTATCATTGACAAAGCAGTCTTGCTCCTTCAATTCATCAGTCATTCACAAAACCCCTTTATTTTACCGAAGTACGAGTACATCTTAAGATCTACAAAATCTACAACTAGAAGATCTACAACTACAAGATCATTCTGTCTCACTGGTCTACTTTTGGTGACAAAGAGCTCCCATAAGAAGTTGTTTATATGAATGAAGTATAAACTGTGCATTACAGAATCAAGGTAAAAGCTCTCAGTACCAGCTGACAAGCTTACCCTGTCTTCAGTGGGCTTTTGAGAACAACTGTGCCCTACTTTAAGAGATAAATGTGGCTCATGTTGTAGAGCCTGTTTGTGGTATTTTCCTTTAAGGTTCAGTTACGTTTTGTTTGGGTTTTTTTTAAACCCTTTATACAGTGGCTTGGAAAGGGTCCCTTGAGTAAAAGAGCAGGCTAATATTTTGTATAGAGGAAAGTATGTTTGTTAAGAGGAAGATTTTTCAGTATTTCTGAAATACATTCTGGCTCTGTATCAGCTTGATTGTTTCAGTTTACTTCAAAGTGGGTTCTTCCCTCTTCTGAGTTTTATTTTTATTTCTGCATATTAAGCTTCCAATAAGTGACTCACATTCACCCAGACAAGAACTGACAAACGTGATGTTCCCTGGGGCCAGGTCCTAAAGGACATTACAGAGCATCCTCAAACGCTGAATGTGAAATGCATGTTTAGGTACTTCAGCCAGCTGGTCACTGCTAAGTCGAAGTAGTTGTACAAGATTTCAGGTTTCAGAACTTTATGAAGATAATTCAGAAAAAAATGGTGGTAATGGTTTTGTGGCTTCTTCAAAGTATTTCATATTCCTGTGAAATTTGCTTTACTAATAAAACAAGCAGAACAAAATATTTATTGTATCTGTGCAGAAAACAACTCTCCTTTCCTTCCCTCCGTCCCCTTCCATCCTGCTTTTGAATACTCTGGTTTTAGAGTCACAGCAACAGGTCTGGTACATTTAAAAGGAAAAGGCTTCTACTAGATGATAAAAATTCCAACTAAATGTCATCTTCCACACAAAAGCTTGAAGTCGAAATTGGAAAAAAGCCAACAACAAAAAAAAAAGAACGTCAAAACCCTCAGATTTCACATGCACAACAATCCCATACGCATGAAGATATTATTACCCCCGTCTCTACTATTCAAAATCTACTACAGAAATCCAAGGGTCCAGAGGAGTTGACTGTAAAAAATACTAAATGGAGCCTAGACAGTAGGCAGGCTGTGATTTGTCTGCTCTCTGACAAACTGACTCAACAAGTATCGTCAGTTATTCCCGTTCTAAGTTCTCTGGATACTACAGGCATTGGAAACCTGAGCTGGAGTTGACAGGGCACATCTAGCTTAAACAAGGATAAAACGGCACAGACACCACAGAATGGGAACTCTGCAAAACCACTGAAGTGACGGTGAAGTATAAAGCTTCTTACAAGTCAAGGGAGAAAAACAAACCTGGATTTATATTTTCAGTCACATAGATGTCTTTCCAAATCTTTCACTTCAGATATTCTACAAGGATGCATTGATTACACCTGTATCTCTGGCAAAGACCTTCAAAAGTGACTCAGTTTTCCAGGGATGAGACCCAAGACTTGCTGGAAAAGGGGGTAAATGTTGCCAACCCACGATCATTTAAGTAGAGGTACACAAAATCACTAGTCATTTGGAAAAAAATCATCCACTCTTTTCCTTGTGTCCTTATCTTCCCTGATTTCACAGCAGCAGTATTTTCTCCTGTTGGAAAACACAATGAATGGTGCATGTCAGCCTGGGAAGTGGGAGTGAAAAAAGTTCTCTGATGGAATATCTTACCTGGCTAACAGCTTTTATCTTTGCAAGCAATGCCTCTGTGTGCCTCCCCACAGCACAGGCTCACCATCTGCCTTTGTTCTAATAAATGAACTCACATTACAAATACAGAGTGCAAACATACTCATATCCTGAACCTACTGCACCCAAGGGCCAGATGTTTTTGCAGAACGTATAACTAGTAAATGTTTGCTCCCAAATGTTTGAAATGGCTCACAATCCTTCCTAATAATAACAAGCATAACCAGGGAAAAATTAATCATAGCTACACTATGGGAGGTAAAAATTCATAAACAAAGTCTTACCTATTTTCATTAACTGTATCTTCATACTATCTTTCCAATACAAAATTCTGCTTCCCAGATCGTCTTGCATGTATTACTAATATTGCACACAATTAGATGTCACCCTTCTGCCTGCCTAGTAACATTAGTCTAGTTTTGGAAGCTACGGGCTTTCATTCACAAAATTTCACCTTTTAGATGAACAACTCCTTTAATTGCATGTCATCCCTGGCCTGTGAAACTCAGAAAACTTTTTCTTCCCCCAGAAACTTAAACATAATCTTACCTTCCTTCCTTCTTATACTGATGCTCAACACTGACATCCTCTCCAAATACACACATATCTTTCAAATAACTCCTGCAGTGAAACACTTCCTAACTGGTAATTCGTATCTTTCAATATATTCAGATGTGTAAACTGTACAACCGATCAAGAAAAGAAAAAGAACACCAGTTAGGCCAATAAATGACCTTTCAGATTTCATATACCAGTTTCCTCCTATAAGGCCCAAGACTGTATGTTTTACAGTTGGCCGTTGATGCTTATACATGCTACAGTTTCAGGTCCCGCTTTTATAGCACTGTTACATAGAAATGATACACTATCAACCACCCAAGGAACCTTCAGGTACCTGAAAGACGCACAGAAATAGCCTTTTAGCTATCAAATGAACCACACAAAACTTGCTGTGATATCACTACTTTAAAGTTCAAACGGATTTTTCTCAGTAGTGTATATTCCTAAGGAAAGAAAGCTTACTCATGCATACGGTACACACACACGTGTGGATTTCTGTCTTGTCTTAGCCTGTTGTCAACACACTGGACAGTATCAACCAAATCTGACAGAACAGTGAAGGACACGAAATGTCAGAAGACTCAAACCCATTATATTTCTGTAAATTTGATGAAAACAGACAACAAACAGACCTTACTAATGTCCTCACTGATGCACTGCCCCATTAACATGATCCCTTAATATAAGCTGTCTAATTCCAGTAGGAGACATTAGAGAATCCCACACTGGAAAGTGACATTTAGGATTCCCTAACCACAGGAAAAGCTTTAACCGGAGTTCATTCTTTATTAAACATCAGAGAATATAATCACAGTGCACCAAACCATAAAAAAAAATAAATAAAAAAATAAATAAATTGGGTTTTCTTAGTCCTACTACTACAATAATAATTTGCTTCTATTCTAAATATTGCTCAGAACAAAGTGATAGCATAAAGTAACTTACTACTTATGCTTGCCAGATACAGCAGCTAGTTCAGGTTAAGGGAAACAAAAGGAAAGTCTTCTACAGACAATCAAGTCAGTCTCAGCAGCCCCCACTGACTGAAGACAACTTAAAACACAGAACAATCAAGACATTTATTACAATCACGGCATAGTAGCTTGTTTGTGCAATGTGAGCATGACTCAGTGCACGTATATTTTCTCCAAGTCTTTTTGACACTATTTACCCTGGTTACCACATCTCCCCGAGGACAGTTCTTCAAGCAAGGATACTAGGTAGGGGTATCCATGGCACGTGCTACCTCTGGTGACCTTACACAAGCTTGGAAGGCCTGAAGGGTTGGGGGGGAGTATACCCACTTTACTCAGCACTACAACAGCCACGTGCATCCCATCACTTATTGTATCTCACATGATGAGGCCAGGATTTCTTAAAGCTGACTCAACTTCCTCAAACTTTACCACAGTTACAAAAATTTGTAATGATTTAGAGTTCACAGAAGCAGAGGCACAGAGACCAAATAAAGCTTTCTGACCATTCATCTGAAAATAATCCCTGCTTTACGACAACTACAGCTGAAAGCCTTTCTGTCCGGGGCGCTAACACATGCTACTTTATTTTCCAGGTCTGACTGGAAATGAGAATGAATGAGAAACAAATAAATTAGAACTACTACTCTCCATTTAATGCCTTGCTGCATAAAAAGGGACAGTAGTTCCTCAAGCAGAAACACACAAAAACACTGAAGCTACAGCCACAAAAAGGTGTATTATTGTTTGGGCAATAGCTAGTTCAGTGTGAAAAGGAAGCCAATGGCTGTCTGCACCTAAGTCTATCGGGTTGACTCAAACCTTCCAATTAATATTTTTAATACTTGCCTACATTTCATTTTCTTTCTGGGATGCTCATTTCAGTGCACGTGCCTTTGCATATGCTGACAATCATACGCCAAAGTGGCAAGGAGCCCCGCAAGGCCATCCTTCAGTCTCATTTACACACTGTATACTCTAAAAGGACCAAACATTCAGTCTTATAAGTCACTTGTGTTACAGGGTTCAAACCCCACTAAAAATCAACAGAGCTCAGACTACACGCAGTTATTGCAGAACTGCTGTACTAAAGATGAACATTTGCTGAGGGAAGCCACAAAATGATGATTGAGCAGATTATAATAGCACTATCATTGTTATACCCTTTTTAACATATTTTTTCATTTACTATAAATGCTACTAGATATTTATCACTAGTACGGCAGAAAGTGATAATGGGTTGTGCACCAGGGGTCAGCAATGCATAAATCCCCAGGATGATACTCTCCATAAAAAAAGGAGATGTCATGTAATAACCCTCCTCAAAGAGTCATTAGGAGAATTGTGTGGTTTAATCTCTTTCTCCTCTGAGGCCAAAGTTTGATGACACAATAAATCCAGCTTTGGGGCTCACGGTATCAGACCAAAAAAAGCTGTGGTGCCCTGATGCAAAGCAAAGATCTGCTGCTAATTTATTTATGAACATATCAACTGAATAAGACCTCTGGCAGCTCCAATTTGCTCAAAAAATTCTGATTGGTTAACTTTGTAGCATTAGACTTTATGCTGGAAAAGTTATTACTTCTTTCCCTCCATGCACACACAGCCAGTGCTAAGAGTGCTGAAAAAAAAAAATCATTAAATCATTATCACACCTTATGGCTAGTTTGTCATAAACAGAGGCGAATACTCACCTCTGGTCCAAGTCAGATGTGTATGAGCGGGTCATCTAGCAACACACAAGCCCAGTGGAATGTCAGCCTGAGTCAATCAATCAATCAATCAGATACTAATATATATTGCAAGAGATGAAATCCCTACTCAGAATAGGGACACTCTGAAATAAAGCCGCAAGTTGCTCAAGGCCTTGCCCAGTCCATTTCCGGGTATTTCCAAGGACGAAGGTTCTACAACTTCTCTGGACCCTGTCCCAGCATCTGACCTCCCCTTACACAAAAAAAAAAAAAAAAAATCCTAATATTTCACTGGAATTTCCCTTATTGCAGCTTGTGTACATTACAAAAGATCAGCACAGCCCATTGCACAAGTCACCGATACTTCTGAGCTTCCTCTGCTGCAGAGCAGCTGTTCAAAATGCAGATTTGAGATCCAGACACGTTTTTCAGATTGTATCATCCAAGAACAAAGAAGAGGTTCTGTAGTGCAAAGCACCAGGGCTGTTAAAGGGAAAGAATGAAGTTCCTTCAAGCAGTCAAGTCTGTGGCTTGCTATGAGCCGTAGCATTAATACAGTGGCTTTTAGTGATAGGAACAGCAAAGACCAACACTGTTCCTGAGAGCGTTGGAAAAGAATTAAGACCTCTGCCCAGGAGAGAAGCAGCTGACTACACTTGATATAAAAGAAAGTACTTCTGACTCACTGATTTCAGTTCCAAATGAGAAACTGACTTGCAAAACCTCAACTATTTCTGCTCATCAACTGAAGAACCTCTGAAATTAATTAGGGATAAAGACAACCTGATCCTCTAACAACTCTCTTCAAGCATGAAATCAGATAAATTAGGATCTTATTTAGAATATAAACATTTGTTTACATACCTAAATGCTGAGCACATTAAAAAGAGAGCCATTATTAAAATATCAAAGCCGCTTACATTATACCACTCACTGAGTGTGTTTCATTCCTGTATCAGAGAAATTATACTCAGAAGTCCTAGGAGTATGGAAAGCAGATGGAACACTGTAACTTTAACAGGGCACAAAAAACCATAAGTGATAGGAAATACAAGATACTTATTTAAAAATTAGTTTTAATAAAAAAGGAAATAACAATTATGATAATAACTGATGAAAACTATTGCTTAAAATGAACCATATTTAGTGTGCTTTACCTGATCCTCCAACAATATTGCACAGGATTTACTTTAGAAGCAGGAATACAGATACTCAACAGGTTGCCTGCATCACTAAACCATCTTAAATTTGAGTTAGAAATAGCATTCATATTTCGTATCTGAGGATGAAAACCCACAAGAGGTACTGGATGCAGTCATTTCTAGTTTACCAGAAAGATGAGCACATACAAGGAAAAACTACATGCTAGCTTCCATTTCAAATAAGCAATGCTGTTGCTAATCAGCAAGAACTTATGTCTTACTGAAAGGCTTTTGAAATTTGCTTTGAAGAAAAACTCTTGGAACACGCAAGTCTTCTTTCCTATTCACAGTTTCTCGCTGCACATATTCATTGACCACTTGCTCATATCCCTCAGCCTTGAAAAGCTGAGACAAGAACTCTGGAAAAGAATTAAAAAAAAAAAAAAATTAAATATTATGTTTAAGCTATTTTTAAAACACTAGTCAGCATTTATATAAGCATATGTTCTTATGTTTTACAGCACAAAAATCACATAGGCCTTCAGATTTCAAGCTGTTCTATGCAGGCGGACTGCTGAACAAAAATCAGTACAGGTCTCCTTTAGAAACATCAACCTAGGCAAAACAGCTTGCAAAACTGGGGCTTAAGCTAGTCACGCAGTTTAGTTTCCAAAACTTGCCACACATGTCTTATTTTTATTGAGCCTTGTCATTTTCCTTGTGACTGACACCACTGCATTTTCTCTTTGTGCAACTAACCTTCGCTAGCTGAATAGGACACTTATTTCAAGTATTTCAAAGGTAATCCAGCCTTGTAGACACATCTCTGCTTGAGGAAGAATACCACCCTACGCTACCAGACATTCACACGCCATTGCTCAACTGAAAAATGGACAAAATGGCCAAGTGGATATGGTGGTACCAAGCCTCCACTAAGTCAAACTGGAAGTATTTTCCATAAACAAAAGAATCCTACTCAAAAGCATATCTCCCTTAGGGAAGGCAGAAGTACCTCACAAATAGGGTGACCTATGCAGCAGAGAAGGGTGCTCATGCTATTGACTTGTCATGTTAATTAAAAATCATCACTTTTCTTTTACTGCACCTTGTTTCGTTTACTCATGTGGTAATTTCACAATAAATTTAAGCCATTGTAAACTTGTGCTACTTGATAGAAAACAAAGACTTGCCATTTTTTCACTGCTCAGGCGGATCAGCGTGCTGAAACAGCTGACCGTGTGGGTACAGGAACTCCAGCACTAGAAGAGGTGGGGTTGAGGAAGGAAGATGAGACCACTCACTTTGGTGGTAGCACAGGCTTATATCAACCTAAGCCCATCACGAAGCCACGTGCACTGGTTGTAGACATAGTGTGTTCATGTAAAATGGGAGACACACATCAATGTAATATAAACAAACAGTACTTAATTGTGGACCTATTGAAATCTCATTGTTGAGGAAGTTGTACGTATTTCGTAATAGAAAATTACAACCATGCATTCCTCCACAAATTTAATATTATTTCAAACAGTGGATGAATGGATATTTTTTCCCACAGAAGCAGCTCAGTGTTGTTATCTGAGGCCAGACATATTATAAGTAAGTATCATTCAAATCCTCCCATGCAGCAATTACTTGGTGTACCACTGTAGTGCTAAACAAATAAAAAATAGTATGGGTTGCAAACTGTGCGGAAATGATGGGAGTCATGTTTCTAGTAACAAAAGAATTCTCAAGCATTAAGCAATATTTATATGAATATCAGTGAGGTGAATGAGATCACAATGATGAAAAATGGGAGCAGAGGTGGTCCATGAGACAGTCACAGACCAGAACAAGGCAAAACAATAGCTAACATGAGCAATACAAGATAAATTCCTTCTTTTGCCCTTCCTTCCTCTTCCTCCTCCCTACCTCAGTCCTTCCCCCAAAGCAAACATGCATACTAGCAAGGAATTTCTCATTCAGAAAACAATTCTAACACACAAGAAAAATGGGATTTAAAATTCCACAGCTAGGTCAGTCTCTTATTTTTTCCCTTTAGCATCCATTCTCTTTCTAAGAGCTAATTGTTTAAACAGAACCAAAAATCACTGAATAAATAACAGCTCTAGAAATGCTTCAATGAAGCTGTAGCACAGCCTGCATTATGTTAGATTTCATCGTTGTCCTATAAAGAACAGAGAGAGCTCAGACAAGATTAATGTTTTTTATATATCAGAAGCAATTAGGCAATACATTATGTCATAAAATATATCATTTACTTGGCTCCAAATGGGTCTCTTCGGTGGCCGTATTTTGCTTTAGACTAAGAACAAAGATCCCGACAGAAATAAACACAGAACTCTTATTACACAATGCCCTATACTTGATAGGGAGAAGTAATGGGTTCACTAAAGTTTAGCATGAGGAATTGGGAGTTAGAGGACGAGCTATAATCCCAACTCATTGTGAGAGGCTAAGCAAATTCCTTCACATCTCTGTGCTTCAAATTCTCCACCAGTACACTGCAATAATTAACCCTCCTTCCCTAAAGCATTAAGAGCACTGAACAAAAAACTGTTTAAATACTGTATCACATGGAAATGTTTTTTGCAACATCTCTACTAAAAAACAGAAGACAGAGTGACCACAGCTACTCAGTGCTATGTCAGCAGGATTTGTACACAAGCTTCTCAGCACTGTAGTCATGGTTCTGCTTTAGAAGTCATTGACTTCTTCAGTAGATCTCATCTTGCACACAAGGAATAGCCTTGCAAAAAGAACAATGTCAAGAGAACTCCTTAGGTGCTTCATGAAGACGATCAATTCTGTTACTGAACGTTGGTCTTTTTCCCAAAAATAACAAATCTGAACGAAATTCAGCAAATTCAGAATCTGCTGCTCTTGGCACATTATAGCACATACAAGAAGTCTGTAAACAAGAAAGCACTCCAAAATGTCCTGCCAGTCTAAATACCTTCTTCCTAACAGAAAGGGTGGCAAATGAAGTACACCACAATTTAACAGTTCATCTGTGTAAAACAAAACTTCCATGGGCACGTTGGCAATTCCCTGAAGCAAGTTTAAACAGAAGATTCACAGAAAAGAAAGCGCTCTACAGTATGCCTTACCTGTGGTAAAAAAATACGATCTTGTCCCATCTTGTCTAACATAAAAGTTTTCTCCAAGTTTGCTGCCACATTTAAACCTGAGCATTGCATGATCGTACAGTCCATAGTCTCTGAACAAGACACACTTGCCTGGTTTTAATACCTGTCACATAATACATATATGCTTTAATAAGGTAAATGGATTTAGCCATATATATATATATTTATTCGTATACATATACAGACACATACACATATAACTAAGACAAGGTATCCTTACATATTCAATACAGAAGTGATATATAAGTGTATTTAATTCATTCCCTGTGCAACAAAAAAGTTGTATGTAAACTGGACTGTCCACTCTGAAAAATTCTTCCCCATGAACAGTAGACTACAAATAGTTTTAAGATACATGTTTGGGTGCTGATCAGCTAAATAAGCTTTTTGCAAAATTCTTCAAATACAGAGCAACTAAGAAAATATACAGTTTAACGATAAAAAATAAGTCCTAAGAGGGCATTTTCTTTGTTGGGTAGTATACAGTCTAGCACCTGATTTTACTTAGTGATTAATGATACAATTTAGAATACCATGACATTTTTTTTTTCATGTAAGAAAGAAAAATATTGTGATATAATAAGAAATAAAAAAGGAATAATTTCAGGAAAATGGTTTGCGGGTTTGTTTCTTTTTTTTTTTAATTGCTCTTTGGTAAAGAAATCAAGCCATAAAGAGTTTAAGATTTAGAAATACATGGTCATTGGTCATGCTGACTTTAGACATTTGATGCACGCAACTTTCCTACCTCATCAAATACCAGCTGTATTTGTTAGAGGAGAAACGCAGTACTTGCCACTTGCAAATTTGTGCATAAACCTACAAGTAAGTTAAAGGAGCCAGGCATCTCCACAGAGAAAACAATAATTAGCCTTTTCATGTGCACGAGCTAAGAACCAATCCTGACTTTGGAAAACAGCTGGAGATATACCAAAAACGTTTCCTGTTCAAAGTACTGGAAAGATAATAAAACAAACAGGATATCTGATAATACAAAATGCCAAATACACACCTATGCATAAATAAAAACTACATTGACTATTTCCCTCTGTAGTCAATATATGACACCTCAGGGAAATTCAGAATAATCACAATTCAGATTGTTTAAACCCCCCTCTGGATGGGCCTATCCTAGTCTATCAACTAACAAAGGCAGCCCAGGGAGATGAGTCTCTCTAGATTAACGTTGACCTCTGAAGATCCCACTTCTAAATGAGCACCAACCAAGCGTGTTTAATAATAACAATAACATCCTAACTGCAAGTCACTTTATCTTCTGGAAGTCAATTTTGGATCACTGTCATTCACACCTTATCAACACAGAAATTTCTGCAATCATAAACATTATTTGTAGCATACAACCTAGAAGCCCAAGTCACAGTTCAAAATACCATTTTGTTATGTTGTTGGCATGCATTAGGCCAGAATCCAAACAACCTCACCATATCAAGAAAGGAAAAAAAAAAACAACATTGTAAAACATATTTTAGTCCTGTATACTATGTGAACTAATTAAATACATCCATGGAATATAGTATTAAAGATCGCCATTACAAGAGGGGTTATTTTCTCAGAAAAAAATAATTGTACTTTCAAGCTAAAAAGAAAGAAAGTGGTTTAAAGGCTGTAAAATCAGTTGGTTTTACCTTGTAAATATTATTCAAGACAAGATGCATTTTGTCAGGATGAATGGCAGAAAGCACAAATATAAGTGTGACAACATCCACAGAATCTGCTGGTATATTTTCTAGGAGATCATCTTTGGTAAGATCACACTGGAACACTTTACATCTTTCAGTACTGTACAAGGGATTTTGCTAGGAAATGAAAAGAGTATGCTTTCACTGAAAATTATCAGCATTCGTTATTTCAAAAAAGTAAAAAACTTGTGAAACTAATTAGTAGAGCAACACAAAACATGGTGGCAAAAGAACATTAACTTTCAACAGGTGACTAACGCAATCAGAAATTCTTTGCTGCATACTACAATAGTGAAACTAAAACTACTAGACTAGTCTGTTCTCAGCAATTTGAGAAGGAATGTGCATGAAGACATTTCAGAAAACATTTGTTTTACCGCTGCTTCTACTCTTTAAAAATACAGAAATATTATTAAAAGAAATTCTGTATTACAAGGTGATCAAAGTACAGCTCTTAACATATAAGTGGACTGTAAGTAGCTTGGGTTCATGTCATATAACCTGCAGCTGGGCTGTTCTACCCCACAGTTTTGATGGGTAAAAGGAAACCTGGCCCTGGCAAGAAAGATGTTCAGCAAGAGCTGTGGAGGCAGACACCACTAAGTCATCCAAAACCCAGGCTACACACTCAGCCCAACCTCATCTTGCAGTGCTGCTGTGCCACCCCAGGGAGCTGCTGTCCTCTCCTATTTGCCACACGTATTTCTTCCCATCTTTCCCATGAGATATGCAGTACGTGTCTTGTGGTTCTTGGTCACAAGTGTCCCACAAGAGAACGCTTTCAAATAACAGATATATATAAACTTACCTGTGATTACAAACTTAATAAACAAAGAGACTTTTAAAGCCCAGAGCCCCCACCAGCCTTGCTGGAAGACTTAACTTTGGACCACCTACCTATGAATAAGCATAAACATACCTATTTCTAATCAGGCTACAAATTTCCTTAACAATAACTTTCATGGCCCTGTTTTCAAGATTGTCCCCAGGACTCCCTCTTCCTCACAAATATCAAGGGTAAGCTTCCAGCCCAAACAAATTTGGCTTGTGCTGCACAGTCAGCAGAGACACAGTAGTGCTCCCAAAAAACACAGTCTTCACAAATCATACAAGTAAAGTAATATACATATATTACCATAATGCTACGATTTGATGCTGAAAAACTAGGTCTTGAGCAATGACTTGGCTTCTTGCATCTGAAATGCCAGTCTTCATTTTTTTGCAAAAGCTATTCTACCCTTCTCACAAAAAGGCAAGAGAAGCTTCTAAAGACACTGTAAAAGAAGTTCCAAATATCACACCAACCTTCACATACTCAACAGCTCTAGGAGAGAAATCACAAGCATAGGCAAAAATATTCAGATCTTCTTCTAAGAGTGGAAACAAGCAGTTCCCAACCCCACAGCCTGCTTCCAGAATGGTCAGTTTCTGATCTGTAAACTGGGGAGGAAGAAATCCAAGATAAAGCACGTCATTTTTGTTTCCTCATTATATGAGCAGAGACACTGTTCAATCAGCATTTTAGAAGCTATAAACAATTTTAATTGCCATTGATTCAAAAACTGGCATGCATTGGATAATCTGACACTACAAAACAGAAATTTTGATTTCTGCAAAATTACAAATCTTTTTAGAATATATTCATATTTCTTTAGTCATCTACCCCTTAAGTAATTAACAGATTGTTGTACCATTTCTGTCTCATCTTTCATTCAGCTATAATGAACAACAGATGAATCTGGCTATTCCCCCTCACAACATTTTGCAATTAGTCTGTAATTCTGGATGCTTTTTGCTAAAGCAGTGCTCTGAAGTGCACCACCTTGCATCTGTAAACATCACATCGCAGAGATAAGTTGTATATTTAGGACAGAAGATAAATATTACAGATTTTGGTCTAAGTATCCAGTATGGGTCAATTATAAACTGAATCTGAACTGATGCATTTGGTTCTGAGGAGGTATCTTTGATATTAAGAGAGACTATGCAGGGCACTGCAAACTTAACATGTGGCAGCTCTTACCCTAATGGCTTCCTTAGAAGTATTATTAAATCATTTGGAAACAATCAATCCCCTCTTTTACATAGGAAGCATACAGATCTCACCTCCCGACATGCTTTTAACTCTTGAAACTCTCTGGTTGTCCAATGTCTGTCTTTGAAGAAGTTAGTGCTGTTTCTTTTGTAAAACAGATCCCAGTTCTTCTGTGCCTCTTTCTCCAGTTTCAGTTGTTTGAACTCAGACACCAAAACCTGATCTTTTGCCAGTCTCTCAGCTTCTTCTGGGCTAAGGATTCTTGCACTATGGCCTTTCTTTTGGAAAGCACCATCTTCAGTAGATGATGTTGTTATACTTAAGGAATTGGCTGGTGTGTTTTCTTGGAACATCCTAGATTCTTTCTCACAAATATGAATGCCAAAGACTCAAAGGTGTTTATTTTTTCTTCAGTGTATGTTTCCATCACTTAACTTAGGTAAAATAACCGAGCATCTAGAAGAAAAAATGAGAAAGGGTTACAGCGCACACTTATTACGGATTTTATGGTGATCTGTCCTGCCTGATGGACTCCAAGGCTACCAGTTTTCTCTTAATTTCAGAAATCCTCCATCCAAACTAACAACTGCATATGACATCACACTGATGTCAAAGTTAAAGATACTTAAGAGCCTGCTAGTCTTCCCTCTGCATCCTAGAAAGCTACCTAAGAAGATGGTGCAGCTCTAAGCTTATTTTCACTAAAACTGACTTCTTGGTAACCCCAGTTAGAAAACCTCAGAAAAATCATAACTGAAAAACAGATGACATTGAGAAGTCCCATAAAGCTGATGAAACAAACTGTATTCATGTAAGCATTTCTCCTTCTTACTCTCACCTCTGTGAGAAAACACTGGTGAAAACATCACCATTTATAACACCACGTCACTTGAACAAGAGAGCAAAACCAGTACTGTGGCCAAAATGCCCGTGGCCAGCATTCCTTCCGCTGCCTCCTCCTGAGGATCCACACCGTTTTTCACAATCACAGGTGGTTTTATTTTGAGAAGTTAACAAAAATGGAGCAAACAAAAGGGTTCTGCGTAGGCTGGGAAGGGATCTAAATCTTTTATCTGATGTTAAACTAGTTCTGAACACTGCCTTGACGCCAACGTCCAGATGACGGACGATGGCACATGTGAATTAAATCCTGCATGGCCCAGTAACTCCCAGGGAAGCCCTGGTAGCCAAAACGTGCCACTGCTGTATGTCAGTGCCCAGAACCAGGCACTGGCGTCATTCTACCAAAACAGAAATGAGAAAAACCCAACAATGCCCCCCTAAAGCAAAAAAGGAGTAGTACTGCGCTTACATATTTTATCTTACATGAGACAAACACGAATGTAAAATACAAATGTGCGCAAACGAAATACAGAACCGTCAAAATTTTGTCCAGCTTCACGGGAGACAGATGGCACTCTGTTTTTCCCTCAAAACCAACGGAAAAGGTTACAGAGAAGAGGCTCCCTTGAAAGAAAGTCTCCTCAAGAAGAATATAGAAGAATATACCCTCAACAAACAGCTTAATAAGCAAAATTTCTACTATGTACCTGGCACACTACAAAACAATCAACGTTTGTATGTCTTCATAGGACAAGCTAAAAAATAAAATAAAATTTAAAAAAATCCAAGCTAGCCCTTTCTCTGATCCATTTGCACTCAGAAAATGCGGCAGTGGGAAGTTTCGGATAAACACGATTTTAACAGCCTGCGTTTAGGCTAAAAGAGCCTTTTAAAGGTGTTTAATCCAGCCCTAAGACCGCAAACAGATCATATCCCTGTGGAAGCCCTCGGTCACTCCCCTCAGAGAAACCGCCTTCCCGCTCCCCTCAGAGGGGCTGGGGCCGCCATCACCGCCCCCACCACTCCGGCGGGAAGGGCCCCCCCTGGCCGGCCCGGCCCTCCCGAGGGCGGGGAGCGCCGGGCTCCCACCTCTCCTCCGAGGGACCGGCATCCCCCCGCGGCGGGGATCAGCGGCCCCTGCTCGGCCCAACGCCCCGGCCCAGCCTCCCCGCGTCTCGCCGTACCCGCCGCCGGCCCCGGAGCAGTTTCCCAGCTGCACTCGGCCCCCGGAAGGGCGCCGGGCGGCAGCGTACGGAGGAGAGGAAGGGACTGGCCGGGGCCGGGAGGGGTGGGGACGGGACGGGACGGGACGGGACGGGACCGGGGCCATGAACGGCTCGGCGAACTCGCTGCTGGACAAGGAGGAGCACCCGCTGCAGCTGGGCGAGAGCTTCGAGCGGCGGCCCAAGGCCNCCCCGCCGCGGCCGCCCCTTCCTCCCCCTTCTCCTCCCGCTCCCCGCGTCCCGGCCCCCGGCGGCGCTTCTCCTTCTGCCGCACCAACCGGCGAGCCCCCTGTCCTCGGACCCTTTCCCCCGGCAGCTCCCCGGGGCTGGGGGCAGCCCAAGGTTTCCTCCCCGGGTCCTACCGCGGCTTCTTACTCCTTAAGGGCCGTCCCCTCCCCGCCGGCCTGCGGGGGCCTCCAGCCCGCCACCACGGAGCCTTCGTGTCCCCCCGGCTCCTCACCACCTCCTTCGTGCCGCCTCCCCGGGGTTTCGTCCCTCACCTCAGCGCCCATCCTCCCGCCCACGAGTGTGTTCCCCACAGAAAGGGGGGGCAGCCTGAGGGGAGAAGGGGAAGGTGGGTAGGGAGGAGGTGTGAGGGAGGCAGGCCCGGGCAGGAGGACGGCGAACGGCTTAGGAAGTTTTCCATGAAAAGTGCGTGAATCGCTGAGGGGCACAAAGCCATCCCCACCGTGAGGGGGTGGCTTGACTTTTTTTTTTATTTTATTTTATTTTTTTATGGCCCTTGCAGGACAGGTAGGTCATCGCAGGCCCCGGCCTGGCAGTAGTGCCTGGAGAGGAGCACGGCTTGTCGGCAGCCCAGGTGCCCACAGTTTGATATTATTTTATTTTTTTTTAACTAGTTATTTTTGCCATGAGGCAACGTGTGACCCAGCAGCCCTGTCCCTGGCGTGTGCCAACTCCAGCCAGCTGTAATAAGTCACTTCCCAGTAAAGCAAGCAGAAATTACTCATACAGTGATTTTGCATACAGTACTGCCTAATAAGTATAAGAGATAGGGTCTTGAGCAGTTACGAAGTTTTTGAATAACTGGAAGAATATGTGTTTTATTCAAGATAACAGGTATTATTCCAACTGCTCTATTCCAGTATTGGGTACATTTAAGTTCATGTCAGAGGATTTTTTTGAGGAGGAGCTCGCTGTATCTCTGTACTTGAATTCTGTGGGCAAGAAATTGCTTTTTCGTCCCCTAAATGAGTCCTGGATTTAAAATGAGTAGTAAATCACCAACAGTAAATGAAAGTAATACTAAATGTATGTTTCAGTAGCTTTGTATTAAGGTGGGGTATTTATACAGTTAACAGTAGGATTTTTTGTTTTATGATGCATAATCCTAGGCCCAGTCTTGCGGCACGTATTCATACACAACGAGGAAGTAATTTTGGTGATATTAGCCACCCGAGCGTGACTTGAAAGAACAGCTTTCTAGATTGAGCTGTTACTCAAGCAGATGGTCAATGATTGAGGAAAAGCTATTTTGCTCAAAAGGAAACTCTGTCTAGTGGATTAACACAAATTTTGTGTTTCACCCCTCTGCTTATACATAATTCCACCATGCTAAAAAATACCATGCCATGTGTTTGGTACATTTAACTGTTTATACATAACACTGAACAGTTTTATCCAGCACTAACATACTAGCAAATATCCGTTTATAAATCAACATTTTAAAATAGCCCAACTATCAAATGAATGAGATTGTTGTCTGATAGTGTATGAATTAAACCCAAGCCATGTTGAGGTAGAATACATTGGATTACTGAAAGTGCTTCAATAATCAATTTCTTAAGGGACTGCAAAACCAGAGGTCTTCAGATTACAACTGGAAGAATGCAGTTTTATTTCAAAAGAGCTTTCTGTGTGCTGTATTTTCCACCCGTGACTTTCAAGTGAGATCTTTTCATTTCCTGCTTATAAATTTTTTTTTCTAACTGTTGATCTGGAATGATTTATCTGGGATCCGAGCATTACATTGTTCCCATAATCCTCTTCACACAAACTACAATAAGAGGATTTTGTAGGCTAAATTTGTTTCAGCCTTCTTAAAATACTTCATTCCTTTCTGTAATATTTATGAAATACTGTACTGAAAAACTGGATTATCTTTGGAAAATGCATCTTAAAAACATTTGACTTTTGGAAAAAGAACTGTGGGCACATTTGGAGGGACATATGTGCACTCGATCTACAGCAAGATTAGCCAAGCATGTACACCTAGTAAGCTAACCAAATGAAAACAATTTCTTGAGTGTTTAGAGTAACTATATTTTGGTGATACTTGAAAAAGCACTATCATAGTGATATTCCTTTTAATTTGGTGACTTCGCTGTTGAAACTCTTGATCCCTTTTTGGCAAAGACACCATCTCTTGTACAGCTGGCTGGTTTTATTTAGCAAGCTTGCACATAAAGTAGGTGGGAAACAATAGCTAGAAATAGATTGCTCAGATGAAAATGAAGGGTATGATTTGGTCTGGCAGTTAAGGCATGAGGGTTGTCGAGTGTGCCTGATTCTGCTTGTTGTACTGTCAAGATAAAACTCAATTAGACATTAATGTCCTCTTAATGAGAATTTATTACAAGCTGGGATTTGTTTGTTTTTTTTTTTTTCTGCAAATATGCTTTTCATAGTGGAATTGTATTTAAAATTTGTTCTGAGATACTAATTTCTTAACTAATGCAGTAATTAAAAGCCTTGATTGTGAATATGATTGCACCTCTGCATATCCAGAGATGCTAGAATTGAATGGAGGCTCATTTTAAAAACAAACAAACCAAAAAAACTTACATCTGTCTGATCTTATTTCCCTTTGTCTAAATCCTCTGTCAAAATATTACTGGTTCTGGTAGTTCTCTCTGGGTTTTGTGGCTTATCAGCGTGACAGAATAATGAGGGGAAAATACACAAAAAATGAGGACGTTTTGTGGAGGCAAGATGGCTGTTAAATAGCCAGAAATATCAGTAAGGCTAAATGAGTTGGTGTCACTGAATTAGTCTTTGTCACAGAGAGAGTCCTCAGGTTTGGAATTGGCAGGAGCCACACAGAGCCCTGGGTCTTGAAGTTGATACTCTTTTGAGATGCATGGTACAGGTTTACGCTTGCCTGTAAAACTCAAAGCCTGGGGTTTGGAGAAGTCTGCTTCTGGTCTTCAAACATGAGATCTAGACCTTATTTCCATTTTTAAAAGGAAGTTCAGAATCTGGTACCATCATACAATTGGGGCACTGAGCGTAGACACATTGTACTGGCAAGTTATTCCACCCTTGCTGTAAACACTAGTGTGTATTTTAGCATTCCCTATAATCACAGTAAATGTGCAGTGACTCTTTGCCAGGCAGGATGACACTCCTGAAGACTCTAAGAAATGTAATTGCAATTGTTTTCCTCTTTAGATGATTTTAAGCCAGCATCAATTGATACATCTTGTGAGGGCGACCTTCAAGTGGGTAAAGGAGATGACGTAACAATCACTTTGCCACATATTCCAGTAAGTTTGTTTTATGTATATATATGTGTCCTTGTTTACTCTTCAACAAATTTGCAATGTAGTTGCAGTCTAACGTAAATGTTATTTTCGTTTTCATCTTTGTTAATACAAGTGGATTCGATATTTGAGTGGCCAGATTTGTAGTGTGTTACCTTAGGAAAGGACTATACAATTGAGTCTTTGTAAAGGGTTATATTTGTAAGTTTCTAGTCTGTTCTTTGCTTTTGGTTCCTTCCTACTCTTCCTTGAATAACGACAAGACTTCTACTGGTAGCTGAAGCTCTATACCTGGTTTCCATCCGGTTTTAGTGCTATGGCTAAATGAAGAAAGACACAGTAATTTGGACTTTAGTCAAGGTTTGATGTTCAGAAGCCACAGGTAGGCCTGTAAGCATATTCTTCCCATTACTAAAATGTACAGATGGCATAGAGGGTTCCCTGCCTTTAGTTTTATCAGTGGAAGCAAGGGGGGTGGTTCTGGTGAATGGCAATGAAGTGGTTTCTTATCCACTTCCTACTCAAATTATGCCATAAAGATCTACTGTGTGAGAGTCAAACAGCAATAAAACAAGTGATCAAACTGTTTATAGGTGCAGCTGTTTTGTATTTGAAGGTTCAGTGGTTTCCTTACCAAAAAAACAAAAGAAAGTGCTTGCATGCTGGACCTGAATTCGTTTATTAGCTGAAGTTAATGCTATGTGTCAAGCCAATAAACCAGAGTTCACAGACATCGATTGGTGGTTACAGAGGGCACCAGTCAGTTTGAAAGCTGTGTGTCAGATCCTTTTGGTATTGTTTATTGTAGCATGTTGGTGTTTTTAATTGGTAGGTGATGGTAATGTGATAATTCTCACTGAATGAGGCTTTAGCCTGCTTTCCCCCGGCTCCTGTTTTTTATATGGCTTTGGTCACCTTTAGTGCTGCAGGAGGACACATACTGATTTTTGCCTATAAAAACGATGAGCGTGGTAGTGCTATTTGAGAACAGGCAACAAAATGGTTAATAGCAGTGGCATTCATCTTGGATTGGCATTCATCTTTTGTGTTGAACAACTCCTAATGTCCTTTTCTGAATCTCTGTACTGATGAGTTTAATTTGATTGTCTTCCTGTGAGTATGAACAGCTTTAAGCTTATAGTATGCTTCAGAGGCTTGGGCAGCTAACTGCACTGAATGCAGCCACTGTGCATATGTTGTTCCAAGGCAGTGCTGCCTGTGTTCCAGGCGGAGAGCTGGAAAACACTGAGCATACTGGAAAAGAGTGAGAAGTTTTGAGATCATTTCATCTTGACAAGATGTACTGAATTTCTTGGATCTTGCTTTGGTTCTCAGTTGCCCAACAGCTGGATAGGATCCAGATTCTAAGTTGTTTTTTGAAATTGCCTGGTCCCTGAGGATGTCTCTGATAGTGGAGATATTTTTGGTGTCCCTTGCTGCTCGGACAAATTGAAGTACTATTTCTACATGTGTATTTAGTGGCTTTAATATTTGATAAACAGTCTTGGTTGGGGAAGTGAAGAATTTCTGTTAACAGAATGAAAACGCTTGAAAACAAATTGATTAAATGTCACCTTTTTCACCTACCTCCTTCTTCTGTCCTGTAATCAGCAGAATTTGTAAGCCAGAGTTACTTAGGCATTCACATAAAACCTAAACATTTAATTTTAAGTAGAAGGGTGGGACTGTTAATTTGCTTAAGGAGGATTCCATTTCTGCTTATTTTTTTAGCCAAAAAACTCAATCTTTGCTGAGTTAGGAAGCTTGCGGGTAACAGAATCGATTTTTGATCAATTATCATCAAATTTATGCATTATACGTTTCCTGACTTAGTTGTCAACAGTGAGCAGGATTTGACTTTCAGTTTGCTTTTTATTCTCTTAAGTGTTGATTTCCTCTCTTAAATGTAGGAATGATAAAAATGTGCCTTCAAAGACTAGACTTTCTTGAGACATCTTTTCTGAATCATATCTGTATCTCTTACTGTATCTTTGTTAGGAATTCAGATTTTTCACCCTTACTGGTCCAAAGACATTTCAAATTAAACATACTCTTTGTTAGCAATATAGAGAATAAGAATTGCATTCTGAGTGGTTAAAATATGGTTGTTCATTTTTGCTACTCAGAATAAAATGTCAAAGAGTACATTTTTTCCTTTTCTCTCTGATTTTGGTTGATTTCCTACAGCACATGCAAAGGTGCACATGAATAAACATTTTTTTAAAAAAATTTCTTTTGTACAGTAGCTATACATTACAGAGAAATCTGAGTAGGTTTCATAGCTGAGAACATATTTCTGGATATTCCCTTTGAGTAACATGTCCTTTTTTGACATGGCCAGGTGTGTGTCTGTGCTGCTGTGTGCCGATAGGCCATAGATTCTGCCTCCTGTAACCCCAAAACCAGGTGTATGAGCCAGCCCGGGCATGGATGCAGTATAGCTGAGCATAATCTCAGTAGTATCAGTTAGACAGCATGCACCACTATCTGAGTTTGTCTTTATTGCTTCTCAGTCTAAGCCATTAGACTTTTGTGGCTCTATGTAGCATTGTGTGGACTTGGTAACTTTCTGGAAGGCGTCAAAATACCCCATTTACTTTTGGGAAGACATTTCAGTATAATTGCATGGCATCTACGTGCTAATCTGACTTTGAAGAAGGCAGCTGTTCTTGCATAGTTCATGACAGTTGCTTGTAATCCGCTATGAAAATACTGCCTTTTTAAATATATATAAAATATATATATATATGTAAAAAATACAAAGTAGTTTAAATTATTTTTCAATTGACCACGTATTTCTTTAGGCAACAGTCCTGATACATAAATAATTAGAACTTTATTTCTTGTCCAAACCCAAGATTTCCAGAGCAGAAATGCCAAGATGATTTCTAATACTTGTCAGGGCCAGCTATGCAAATTCAGTCATGTTACCATTTTGGGAATGGGAACTGTAAATAATGGAAACCATAGAGAAGATGTTTTGTCACTGCAGAGACACTTAAAATGATGAAAGGCGTAATATTGCTATGAGGAAACGTCTGATCTACTGCATATAACTGTTTTTTTCCCTTGCCATGAATGAACGTTTTGTGTAGGAACTAAACATTAACTGCCTAGCCTCTTGCTCAGAACAATACATATATTAATTTCTCTTAGTGTTTATAAACTTTTGGGTAGGGGAATATAACCAAAGAAATGTGTGCTCTTTCTTTGATACCAGGGTTCAACTCCACCAATGACTGTGTTTAAAGGAAATAAAAGGCCATATCAGAAGGACTGTGTGCTTATTATCAATCATGACACTGGGGAATATGTGCTGGAAAAACTTAGTAGCAGCATTCAAGTCAAGAAAACAAGGTAAAGCTGGGGGCAGGGCTGTTGATAGGATTAATTCTTGCTGAAATTTCTTCTTCAGACTGTCTTTTGAACCAGAACTCAGTTTTCTTTTATTCTGTAGTGATGTTTAATTACTAAGCCTTATGGGCTTTACATGGCCAATTACCTTGCCTAAAAACGCAAATAGGACTGTGAATCCAAGAGTAAAGAATTTGTACATTCTCCACTGCTGAAAGGATGTAATTATAGTTTGCAGTGAAACACCTCTGATGATTTGAAGCTTTGGAAGCTGGCTGAAGGATGGGATGTGTTGCAGGAATCTCTAGTTAGCTGAAAAAGACCGTGGAAATATTAGGCTGTCAAAAGGATTGTTGGACTTTCTAGGTTTGTTCCCTACAGCTTCCTGTGGGAGTCATGATTTTAATAATATAGTCTTAGGGAACAAGAAACACTCATCCTTGTATTGGATCAGTGATATATCAAGTGGAACACAAGTCCAGAGCCTCCAGCTCCAGGGTGGGGAACTGTCAAAAAAAAGGTTATGAGGTTTTGCCTAGAATTGCTGAGGCCAGAAATCCTCTCTCACCCAGTATTCTTATTTCACTGCACAAATGCTACAAAGTGTTGCAACGTTTTTAGTAGTCTTGCTGCTCTGCAGGTACCTGCAGGATCTTTCAGCATCACTGGACCATGGATTATTGAGATCAAAAGAGAAAGCAGTTTTTCAAATGTCTCCTGATGATGAAGTTCTTAAATAATTTTACAAGTTTTACATGCAAAAAAGAAAAATGACTTTATTGCAGTGTAGAACTTTTAGCTGCTAAAACTGCTAGAAATGTGGGTTGCAGCTCATCAGCAGTTGGCTGGAAGTTTGCCAGGAACACCTTGAGTTCAAGGTAAATGGACTGTAACACTCCTCTGAATCGGTGATGTGAAAACTTATCCATGTGGCGTTCATCTTGTCCAGTGATATGAGCACATCATAGATGAGATTTGAATTCCCAATTTAAGTTCTGCTGGACTTTGTCCAGGTGAAGCTTAAGTCAGAAAGGAGCAAAGAAGTGCAGGAGGGCTTGGGTTCAGTGAGGTGTTTAGATCCGCTGAGTTTTGGCTCGGATGAGGTGAAAAATACTTCAACTTTTCTCAAGCAGAGGCAGGGTAGTAAAAAACTGGGGATCCCTGTTTTGAGCAATAGTGCTTTGCAAAGTCATTCAGTTTTCTAGATCAGAAGTGTTTTGTTTTTTGTTTTTTTTTTTTCATGGCTACTTTGAACTTTAACAACCTGTTGACACTCTGTGAGAGCAGAGTTTTTAAAGTCCCGATGACATTCACAGGGGAGCAATTTCAGTTATCCTCCAAGAACCTTCTGTAGTTGCAAGAGCATAATTAATACTGGAAGCAATCTTTTGCTTTTACCTTTCACTTGATACAGTGAGTGTATTCCCAAATCCTCACTTCTATTGTAAATGACTGTGTAAGCTGCATTAATGTGGTATCTAATAGCTGCATTTCAGTGATGAATGAAGAGGTGGTTCTGTGCTTAATTTTTTGAGGTTGCATCTACAATTCAATGAGGCACAGAGATACCTGGGTTAGTGCTAAATGTACTAGCTCAGATACCAGAAGTGGTTTAGGTGAAGTCCCAGGAAGTGCTGCATGGGCTAGTTTAACTTGTTTCTCAGTGGGATTAGCTCACAGGCACAAAGTATCACACTGCTGAGATGGGACCCTCCTAAAACTGAAACTGAGCTCTAATACCCACATAAGCCGATTCTGTGCTACACTACATAAAGCCATACCCCAAAAGACTTCGTTGTTACGCGATAAGTACACTGCACCTCATTATGGTGTACCACAGAGGGACCTGAGTAAGTATTTTGGTTTGGTTTGGTTTGTTTTCTGCCAAGGATGTTGACTGACTGTCCTACAATCTCAATCACATCATTGATTCAGTAAAAGGAAGAAATACCTGATTTGAATTGAACAGCTAGGCATCGTGTGATTCTGGAGACTATTTCCTACTAAGGAAACAGCTTAAACTATTTTTAAGGGATAATAGCAAGTGATTGAAAAACAGGAATTAAATGCCTACATGCTGTATTTAGCAGTAAGAATGATTGCTGCAGTCAGGTTGACCTCTAAGAGAGTTCAGTTTGAGATGTTTTAATTGCAAGTGAGAAAATTATTTCTTTTGCTGTGATTGTTTTAAGCAGGATTTTGTTATGAGTGGATTTCTTTTATCATGTAGTTACTTTAAATTACTATAATTGCTTATTCTTTTTTAAAAATACAAATACTAATTTCTAAATTAAAGCCTTCATTGTTCTTCAAGTAGAGAATTTGGCACCACTGAACCACATCTGGTTTTCAAAATACATTTTGTAAGGCTGTTGCAGCGTAGTTGTATATGCTTATTTGTTATTGAAAGCACGTGTTGCATACAGAAAGCTGTAACTCACTGTTTATAAGACAAAGTAGAGATCTGTACAAAAGGAAGTCACAGATGATGCATTAGTACAAGGATATTGAAAAAGTTGAACTTCTAGTTGCACAGTTCCTCTGAATGTCTCTGGTTGTTTTTTTCAGAGCAGAGGGCAGCAGTAAGATCCAAGCCCGAATAGAACAACAGTCTGCCCGAGCATCTCAGCCTCCTTCACAGTTTAGAGCCCCAACCAAGCCAGCAGTTGGACCTAAAACTTCTCCTTTGAAAGATAATCCTTCGCCTGAGCCTCAGCTGGATGACATTAAGAGAGGTAAAGAAGGGTTTGTAGTTTCCTGAGTTTTGGTTGGTTTTGTCTTTCTTTATAATAAAAACTATGACTACAATTTATAAAAATGTTGAAATGTTCAGGGATTAAAAGATGGTACTTGACAGCTGGTTTGTCATCTTTATATCTCATTTTAAGGCATTTTAGTGAATTATTTATTCTCTTCTGCCAGCATAGATGTTTTTACTGCAGTCGTCTCTGGCACGAGAGAACTTTCTCTTTCTGGATAATTTTCTCTCTTCCAAACTATTTCTTTGTTCTGAAAAGAGGACAAAATAAGCATGAATTCAGAAACCTGTAGCTGAGTGCTAGACAAGTTGAATGGGTGTCTTAGGCAACGACAACAACAACAAAAGCTAATGGTCCAAGATCTAGTTACGCAATCAAGTAACTTGGATGGAAATTATTCCTGCAGTGAGTACTGAGTAAGGTCGGAGCCATTTGCCAGTGGGATGGAAGGGCTGGATGGCTGTGTTCCCATCACAAGACCTGGAGCTTGTGTTCTGCCAAGTAGTGCTAGTTGGGGAGGGATGAGAGTGAACAACCCTGCGGCTTCCCCTTTACCACAGCCACTCCTCTGCAGCTTTGATCACATCTGCCATATAGTTGCTATACTGCTGTTAAAGTACGTTGAAGGGACGACTGGCTCAACTCAGTCTCCTGCTCAAGCAACGCTTTTGTTTCAGTGTTTCGCTGTGGGCAGGGCACACTTTCTTTAGCCATGTCCTTCCTTTCATATGGGTGTGATATCTGGCTTTGCTGTGGATAATGAGGAAGACTTTAATTTAAAATTTTTATTTCATTCTCTTGTGTTTCTTGTCTGGCACCAGACAAGAAACTATTTTATTTTAAGATTGTCCTTTCTGTCTAATATTTTTTCTGGGTCTCTCTTTCTTTCTTTTTTTTCCCCTGTGTCCCATATAGCTATTTTTGCCTGTAGACTTAGCCATTGTTAATTGCTCAGACTATGTTAATTACTTAGCAGGGTATTTTTTCAGTTCATGGTAATCACTAGGTGACTTTTTTTTACTGCTAAGCTATCTGTGTGTTTGCATAGGTGCTGACTGGTCTCACTCTTTCGCAGCAGTAGTATTTTCAATACCTGGACGCTGGTCAGCAGACAGAATCAACATCTGAGAGTCTGTTAGCTACAGTACCCTTAGCTGCATTGCCATTTTTATTTTCTGTGTAATAGGTAAGGAGAAAGATAACAGGTGATATATCAATTTAAAAATTAAATTAGTTGTTAATTTTAAATGTCTTTTCTTGTAATATGTAATAAGTTAATTAACCATTGGGACACTCTTTTTGTATACAAACACCAATTTGTAAAGGTCATGTTATAGTAAAATAATTACATTTGTCTGGTGTGACATCTATTCTACAAAGACCGTTTTCTAGTGGTCTAAAATATAAGCCACATTGTTTAGAACTGTCCTAGTAATTTTTTGCCACTTGATCATCTTTTATCGGACAGTACCTCAGATAAATAACCTGTAGAGTTTTGTTTCCAAAATCAATCAAAAGAACACCTGGCTTGTACTAAAAATAGGACTTCAAGTTGGTGTTTTGTAGGGAGGTTCACTCAAGGCCCAAAAAGGGTGCTAATACCTGGGCAGGGGTTTTTTTTTGCTTACAGTATATGCTCTTTATAACTTTTTTCCAGCATTGATTATCTAGAGCATCAGCATTACTAAACCATTTATATCATAAGAACATACTTCAGGAAAGGTAGAACTAAAATGGCACCATTCTACAATGAAAATAATTAATAAAACTTAACTGTAAAAGCTGTGAGATAGTCTTCAGTCCTGTTATCTTCCCTTACTGTGTCTTTTTATGAACAAAGACTTGTAAGTTCTGAAGAGGCTGTGTTCTTTCCATTGAAGCAGTAGCTTTCCTTTGGGTGAAGTACCTCATTTGTATGGAAGAAAGATAAACTTAAAGCTGAAATTCTGTTTTTTTTTCTTTAATGGACACAACACAGAATTTACAGTCCCCAAAGGAGGTGGCTGAAAGGATCTCTGATGCTATGACACTATCTTGGTCTCAGTATGCCCTACTTAAAGGTGTGGTAAGACACACAGCCCATGTGATGCTTAACAATAGTTTTAAGGTAACCTCAGTGCAGGTTTCTGCTTTCCCCTGGTACCCTCAGCTGTACATTTCCATAGCTCCCCTTACAGATGAGCTGGGAAAAGAACTTTCAGGTAGGTCGGTTCTCTGTCCCATTACACGGCTGTCTAAACAGCAGTGCCCGAGGACAGAGTCAGAGCACGTGGGAGGTGAACCAATCCTTTCCTTCATGCAGAGAGGCCTTTGGGAGGCTGTATCTGGGGTCCTGCACCAGAGGAATCTTTTCCCCTGCAAGCTTTTATATTGTCCTCCTGCCTGAAAGGAGCAAAAGAGAGGGTAAGAGCTTGTTCTTGTGAATACTTGGCTACACCTGATAACATTTCATTAAGCGGTGAATGTTTGCACACATATACCACAATACAACCATTTGTGTACATGAAATAATTGCTGTTTATCAGACATGTTTGACCACAAAAGAAATGTTTTCAATAACATTGACATAATTACAGCATGCCGTACTTGAAAAAAAAAACCCACAGATACGTGTTTCTGGTTTGGAGACTGTAAATTCAGTGCTTAAAAATCTGAGCAGATATTGTTTACCTAAAATGCAGCTGTAGTGTGTAAGGATTATGCCATGGCACCGTGTTTGTCCCTCAAGAACACCTCAATCAAATTTTTTGCACTTCAGTGTAAAATACTGCCTCTTCTAGATGCCATCTCCGCATGCTCAAAGTGTCAAGTTGATTTCTCCACCTTGTGTACCATTATTAACAGTAGGCGTTCTGTGATAGGCATACAACCTTATCCTCCCTAAAGCTGAATGACATTATTTCCAAAAGCCCTTGGTATACTTGCAGCCCAAGGTTAGGGCTTTAGTTAAAAATTCTGTATAGCCTATTGAAATTGAGAGAAGAAGTAAGAACCCTCAGACGTGATTGTGGAAAGAAATTAGGGCATTTGATACTGAATACATACAGAAGACAGCCCTGTTAAGAAAGGCTGTTCAGTTTGTATAATGATTTCTGACCTTGATTTTTTTTTTACTCTAAAAACTGCATTGACTGTCAGTGTAAAACAGTAAGCCGTTTTGTTTTCTTGAAAGAAAGCCTACATTTGTAACATGAAATGTGCAAAAGTTAAGGTTCCCCTAGCAATGTCAGCCTTTTCAGATGATGTAGACTCAATTAAGGCAAGCATTCAAAACTGTACTGTATGGAAAGCTGCTTTTAAAAGTAACTGCTGCACATCTAGCTCTTGTCATCTTTTAAACCTTAAAGGTGCATCAACATGAGGCGTTTGATCTTATGGCACAAAAAGATCTAGGAAAGGTCTGACTCTTTCGTTGTTCAGCTTATGTACACTTACACAACTATTTTAATTGGAGGCACCGCAAGGAAATGTTTAGCCAAGGCTTCAGTACCTGTAACGGCACTAAGCATAACAAGCAAATAGGAAAATGCAAAATTGCACAATTTTAAAGCAGATATGTTTTTCCTACAAGGCTTTGGTGTCATCATGGGCTTAGCCACCATCTTTGACAATGTGACACAAGAGGGTTTTGAACAGACTTCCCTAGTGGTCCTGCTGGAGTTCTGCCTGACAGACTTTTAGCGATGCAGCAGTCCCCATAACATGAGTGAAAACAATTACTTTTTTTCTCATATGCACAGACAAAATGTTTAGAACTCTGGGCTCAAGGAATTAAGAGCCAAGAGAGACCTGACTGGAAGCTGACAGCCTGTGAGGCAAAAATTGACTAGAAGATGGGCTCAGACCAAATTTCCACCAGTGACCACTGTTACTGAGAACACCCTTAGCTTCACAGTCTTTCAAGCTTGTGACATTGGCGCTGTTTTGCTTTTCCTGCCTGTATTCAGCATAGTGGGCCTTACCAGTTCTTCCAAAGCATTCTCCCTTTCCTTCCTCATAACTAAACCTCTCCTATGGGCACTTAGTTTCTGCTTCCCCAGCAGAAAACCCTCACTTTTCAATCTGACACTAATCTCTAATTCTGTTTAAAATTAGCGAGGCTAATCTTCCTTTCCCATTTGTCAGACTGCATCACTTCCTTCGGTTATCTTCTCGCCTGCTGTATCAAGTTCAAACTTTTTGTTTAGATTTCCCCCCGCAGTTCTCTGAAGTGCATTTCTTGTTGCATCTTTTCCCTTTCATCACCAATGCCTCTTAGATTGCTTCACCTTCTTCGCGCTATTTTATATGCTACTTTCTGGGCTGCTGTATTCTTCGCAGCCTGTATGCCAGCACTTTTCCATTTCAGCTATAGACTCTGTAGCTCTGTAAGCATACACATGTAATTCTCAGATGCTTGTCCTTTATCAGACTTGTTTATTGAATGTTTTTGCAATATGGACTGTGGTCTATGGGTGATTGTTCTTGCTACAGTCCAGAATATTCTAACAATATATTATTATTATCAATATAACTTACAACTAACCGCTCTAATTGTCGCTAGAGGTACGTGTAAATTTTACACCATTAAGCTAGGGGCAAAAAAATTAAGTCTGGGTATTTTAAAGAGAAAGAACCCTTATTTCTGTTGACCTTTCCTTTAGCTTTCCCCTATGAATTTCTTAGTCTGGAACACTGAATAGTTACCGTTTGAAATCCTCAGTATGGGTAGGCTGAGAATAGTGACTTACAAGTGCTCATTTGTCTGTGTATCAGACTCCAGGCATGAAATGGATTTTTAAAACCTGCAAGACTGTGCTGAGAGGGAATAAGGGAGAAAGACAGTACAGTACAACGTAATATCTTCTGTTGGCCTAGTCATATATTATTCATCCCTTTTTCAGTGGTCTCTTATGCTGTGTCTTGAAGATGAAAGAATAAGGTTTACCTGGCATACAAATAAAGTACAGAGAACACAGGTGGTCTAGTCAGGGATGTAGATTTAGGAAGTAAGTTAGAGGAACAACCCCACTATCCTTAAATACCCAGCTGGAGTTAGTCATATGGTTCTTCCTGTTCAATACACCTTCCTTGCCTCTGATTCAATATAACTATAGCATTTGAAATTGAGCTCTGAACTTTGAAATTAACTTTAAAACTGGTAAACGAAGACTTAATATCTAAACCCAATATGTGCTGAGCTAGAGGAACTCTCCAACAAATAACGTGGAGGCTGAAAACTTAGCTGTTACTCTGTAATGTTAAGCAGACCAAGGAGAATGGGTCTTATTAAAAAAGGGAAGAGTTCCAGTTGCTCAGACTTAATCCTGCAGGGGTTAAAGATAAGAAGCATTAAAATCATGCCATTTTTACATAAAGGAAAGGCTCATTTTACGTGATCTGGCTATGCCATACACAAGAAGGATGTCCCCATCTGAGGAACTGGGGTTCATCTCACTGACACACACCTGACCTGAGGTGAATTACTCCTGGCATCAGTTCTCCATTTGTCACATGGAGATGATAAAACCTCACCTCTCCCTTCTTTCATTCTTGTCCCTTTAGCCTGTAACTTCTCCAGGGCAAGCACGGAGTTCTAACCCTGTGGGTATAGAACTGCTAGCACAACAAAAGTCTGAATTTTGAGGGTTTCACATCCTATGCTTAACATATGTGTGAATATTGTTCTCTGATGGAAACCGGCCTAGGTGAACTGAGTCATTAAATACTCAACTTCATGAGTGGATACAAAAGAATTGTCCTCTAACAGTGTTTAGGCCACTCGTAATTATGACAAATTTAACAATATGCTATGATTTGGGGTGACTTACCTTAGTAGCTGCTTAGTAACCAGTCGTTCAGCCAACACTAACCATTGCTGATGCAGCAGCTGTGGTGCTGTCATGGTATTCCAGTGTGTCTTTGCACTGGAAACCCTGAAGTGGGGTGTGTCTGACTTGAATAACTTCCCAGTTTCAGAGTAGACTCTCTATTTTCCTGGCTACTTGTAAGCTTTATGGGAGGTTAAGGTATTATAACCACTCCCCAGCCTGTGAGTATTCTCATGTGCCCTGCTGCAGAATTATCTGATACCATCCATCTGCTTCTGAAGTTTGTTCAAAATGGGTTGTGTGACTTTGGACTGGAGCAGTTTCATACATATCTGAAGTCAAGGCAGTTTCTGTTGTGATCATGTGCCTATGCCTTCCTCCCCTTTTTATGTTTTCCAAAAGCCTAAATGTCACTGACATCTAACAATTTAGATTCCTCCACTTTAAGATACTTTTAAAAAATGGGCTGACTTCTGGGACATAAAACTCAATCAGGAAATGTACTTACTTTATATGTAGAGTAACCTATCGGAAATAATGAAGCAGGAAGTGCTTTCAGGAGTGTAACGTATATAAATAATAATAGTGGAAGTGAAGGTTTTATGATACTAACCTATGCTGTTACTTCTTTAAATTTAGCTACAACTAAGTAAAAAAGCCCTCAATTTTTTTTTGTTTTCCTTCCTGTCTCTTTCATGTGAGATATTTTGATGTGATAAATTGTACTTGACAAAACTATTGCATTTTCACATTCTTTTCCAAGATTCCATGGGGCCCTGTTTATGGTTTCAACCAGATGAATGTCCCTTTATTTCAGAGCTGAGAGCAGAGGTTGAAATTATTGAGCAGATGAGCAGCAGCAGTGGAAGCAGCTCATCGGATTCAGAAAGCTCATCTGGGAGTGAAGATGAAAGCTCCAGCAGTGAGGGGGAAGAGCCAGCACATGTTTCCCCTTCCCAGCCACCGCACCAGCAGTATAACAACAGGAATGCTGTTGCTAACGGCACCAGCAGGCCACAAGGAAGCAATCATCTCATGAACACGCTCCGTAAGTAAAGGCTTGTGTCTTATCGCTGTGGAAAGCTGCTTGAGACTGCTCATTTTCTTAGTATGTTAGGCTAACTCCATGAAGTGCAGTTTGCCAAATAGTAATCCCAGGGAGTTGTGCTGGCTGAAATACTTGGGCAGGTTTTTTGAACAGAGGGCCGAGACCTGTCTGAAAGTGTGGAGATTGCTTCAGTTTGGTCTAGAGCCTGTGGGCATCAGTGCAATGGTTGTGCTGAGCCTTGATTCAGGCCTCCAAGTGGAATGAGTGGGTAGAAAAGCATCGGTGTGGGAGGATCTGGTGCACCAGAGGATGGGAATTATTTTAATGTGAAAACACAAATTAGATAAATAGTTGGGTTGTCAGCTATGTTGGTTAAAGGTCTGTATAGAATTATGAATGGCACAAGGCTGTCCTGTGGTCATAAATGCACAGTCTCTGTGGTCTTCGTTATTATCTGTATTGCTTTATCAGAGTATTTCCTCTATACTGTGTTTTCACAAATACCACATTTTGAAGGGAAATTTAAAGTGCCACGTATTTGGTTAAGATATTGCAGCTATGGCATTTGCAAACATTGGATCAGTACAAACTCACTCCACCCTTTAAAAAGTGTAAAAAATGTTTTTAAAGCATACGTTTGTCCTATGAGACTTTCTCTGGGGAGATGATGTACATCTGTGTTGCTCTTCGCTTATGCTAGATTGATATAGTCTAACTCAGTGGATTTAAAATACTGCATTTACAAGAAACTAGAACTTAGTTATCATAAATTGTTCTTAATTCCTCCTGAGGCATGTTTGCGTACGTCTCTTGGCACCCACACATAGGGAACTGGTGGAGTTTAAATACAGATAAATGTAGGGTTTCCAGCTTCAAGAAAATGAGTATATTATACAGACAATACTGAAAAGGCCTGCTGGAAAACTGGAGAGGCCTGTCAGTCTTCCTGTCAGTAATGAATCTCTAAGTGAAATCCAAAGTTCAACAAAGGCAGTAGGACTCTGTCCATTTTTCTGTTTCTGGTTGTGAGCTGCCTCTTCCCTGCTTCTCCTGGACCAATACAACAATACAGTGTCAAGAATCCTCTGACTCCAGGAAAATTTGGGAACTGGTAGTGTAGCTCCTTTCTTCAGGTAATGATTTTTTTGCGTTTGGATTTAAAATCCTTTTGCCAAGGATTAATCTGTCCTTGAGCATTCAAGTCACTAAGTCACTGGTGACCATCTACATGGAGAGAATCACCTCTAACCCAAGTTCTTGTTTCATAAAAGGGAAGAGGAGATGAAGAAATCCAGGGTATAGCTGTTGCATAGCTGCTCTGCAGCTGTTTGGGGCAGGACCATAGGAGAACGCTGGAAGAGCTAGGTTCGGTTACCAGAACACAAGCATGATTCTTGCCCCCTTTCATCCCCTTCACCTCACCAAATCATAAGTGTTCTGCAAAACAGGGTCTGAGACTGTAGTTTTGATCCATATCTTGGCCTTCTTTTGTTTAATCTGTCTTTGCACATTGAGGGGGGTTTTCACTGTCACAGCACGTCTCAGCTTAGTTCCGCTGATAGCCTTGAGTTTCGATGGCTTTAACATTCGTTTTGGTTTGTTGACATGTGGAGGCCTTGCCTTGGCTACCCAAATGGCCTTAAACCAAAAAAAAAATATTTTAAAAGGGCCGAGAAAGCCAGGGAATTCCCCAATGCCTTGTCCCAGAGCCATATACGGGAGCTTGGCTGAGTGAAGGCTGTGGAAGGCCTTTCACAGCTGCTGGTGTGGGGAGTGCTGTTATCCCACCAGGAGCAGCTTTGGTGGTTGTGGAGCCAAGGACACTTGGTTTGGCCTGGATTCGACTGTGTATTAGCCCCATGCAGCTCTTAATGTTCTCGGGCATAGGGAGCAGTTCCGTTAAATGACAGATGATGTTTGCGTTCATTTCTTGTGTTAGTCTTATTTAAATCTTCCAGTGTAAATGTGACTTTTCTTTGGTTTGATTGCCGTGAAATGTGAATTAATGCCTACCCACTTGTTGTGTCTTCTTGTTTTTTGTTTTCCATAGGAAATGACTTGCAGTTGAGTGAATCTGGGAGCGACAGTGATGACTAGAGGCTGAGCTTTTGCTGTTTCTGTTACATATACATGAAGAACTAATTTACCTTGAAGTGATCCTGTTGCTTACGAAGAGGAGCTGGCACAGAGATAGTTCCAAGTGTGGAGTTTTAATAGAAGAAATGCATAGACCTACAAAATAGGAGATGTTGAGGGCTGTTTTACTTTGTGAATTAAGTGTATATTTTGTGTATATTCTTATTCTTTTAAGGCTTTAAATAGATATGTACAGTGGGTAAGCCAATGTATGTTCCTGTCTATCATCTGTAAGTTTAATGTGTAATTTTAAGATGTCATCTAAAAATTTCTTGTTCGTAGAAGATACTCAGCCCATCATGACTTTGCGGGAAGGACTTTTGTATATAGGGTGAGCATGAGCCAACGACGAGTTTAAAAAAACATACAGGAGCTAGTTTGTGCACTGAAGTGGGACTGTCGTAAATTAAGTTTCAATACTAAGTTGATTTCTTTGGTTTTGGGACTTTTCTAATGTCTTTTTATTGCTATTTATGGTTGATTTAATGGACTTTTAAACAGTTGGAAAAGAGAAAATTGTAAAACCGTGTTCGTCACAAACCTTGCTGCACCAGTGCCTTATAAGCAGGTTTTTTAAATGGAGCTTCAGTTTGTGCCACCTTTCCTATAGGGAGCAATACTGAAACCCCCTCAGACTGCTTTTGCAAACAAGAGCTGTATTTCACATACAGCCAGCTGTACTCTGAGGGTAGTTACTCTAGCAAGATAAAGGATATAATACGTCAGTCACCTGAAGACATCCAAATAAGAACCAGATCAGCATTTTTTTGTGCAGCTGAAGCGTCTCATTTAACTCAGACATTCAGACATAGTCTTCGGAAATATTTAGAAGCCTGATTACTAGTGAAATTGCAACATCACAAATACAAGATACTGGACTTACTGAAATTGTAAGACCAGAGCCCTCTTTACAGTTTCCTAGAGAATGCAGAAAGAAGAGATGACTAAACAATTAACTTCGAAACAGCAGAAGTCTCTCCCACCACAGTTGTCCAGGTAGACTTTAGTCCATATTGTTTGTTGGACGGGATCTCTGTGCTTGGCAGTACAGGAGTACACAGAACATGAAATATTTGCCTAGGGTGAAATTCACCCCTGTTTAAAGGGTGCTTAGTTGGATTATCATTAACTTTTTTTGCTTGCATAGGAAATGAGTGCCACAGGCAGCCCTCTTATAGCTTGAATGGCAGGCTGACTTTTTAAGAACAAAAATTCAACTGGCATAGGACAAGTGGTGCTGTAGTTGTGATTTAATCCAGGGGAATGGGAAGCTGAATTGGATGCCTCTCCATTCTTAAGTGTTTGTTTTGCACTGCTTTTGTCTGTCAGTTCGTTTGTGTTTTAACTCCTGTTTGTTTACTGAGCTCTTTCCTTTTTTTTTTTTTTAAGGTGTTGAAGAGCAAGGGGACATTTGAAGGGAGATTTTATTAAATGGTTTATTTTTTTTTTTTGCATTGGATACATATTTAGGCATATTTTTGCATTATTGTACATACATTTAAAAATACTTGTTTTTTTTAAAGTGTTTTATGATGTGGGTACATATTTTAACAGAAAATTATGAAATATACTTGATGTAAAGCCACAATTGCTCTTCTTTTTTTTTCCTTTTTTTTTGTTTCCCCCCGACTCCCCTGTTCTTCCTCTGACTGTAAAAGTGCTCTGTTCTAACAAGCTGGTACCAATTTGGGATTTTACAGCATGGTGCGGGAGATCTGCAGGGTGGTTGGCAGTCTAATTAATGCTAATACTGCTCCAGACTTTTCTCCAGCTTAAGATCTGAATAAGCAGGGAGACATTTCTCTGATGCCATTTCCTCATTACTGGAGCTTATTCCTGAGTTCTGTTGACATTATTTGCGCTTTAATGGGAAAGCAGCGGTGCAGCGTTTTCATTCCTTATCATTCACTGGCTGCACATGCACTCTAAAATCCAGGACATGTCATAGGAAGCTTACTAGTTACGTGTAAATAAAATATATGAAACTTAAGAGGGTAAGACAACACCAGGCTATACTGATTTGAACCGCCGATTTAATTATGGTTTAGATCAGCAAGTGGGAAAGCTTCATTCAGATAATCAGTTTCTGCCTGGTTTTGTATTCGTGTACTAGGTCACCTTTCCCTGCTATCCCTCCCTAAAAGATTTCGCCCCCCCTCTGTTGGTAATGAAATCAACATTTTTTCACAGTTACATACAGGTTTTAAACTACATTTGGCCATCCTTCGTACCTCCTGGAGGTATCAAGGGTGGCCAACCTGTTGCTCGTGAGCTGTTCTGCTGCGCATCCCACACCCAGACTTACAGCATCTGGCTGTCCACGGGGCCGGTGAGTACCGTGGTGGCCCACAGCCTGCTCGTGGGTGTAAGTAGGAGAGTCCCTATGTGTGTGTGACCAGCCCGTCCCCTCCCTGCCGCTGTGTCCCGAGCGGCTCCTGGCACCTCCTGCTAGAGAAGCTCTCTGGGATCTCCACTTTTCCCACAGCTCTCACAGGTACGTGGCATGTGTTTCGTGAAGGTGAACCACGTGGAGACTTCAGTAGGCAACTCGTAAGATCAAGAAGGGTGGCTGCCGCTTTTTTTTTTTTCCTTTTTCTAAATACACTTGAGTGTGTTTTAAAGCCATTGCCAGCCTGATGTTTTGATTGGGGCCCTTAAAATTTTATTTTTCATGTTGTAAGAAATAGTAAAAGTTGTCTATATGTTCCTATTAGGTGGTTGTTCATTTGTTCATGATTTGGGACGAGTTTTATTCAGATGGAAATTGGAATTCAAATTACTTGCAGAAAAGCAGTTATTTAGAAATAGTTGGCAATATCTTTAACATGCTGGAGAAATAAATGGGCTAAAATATGTTTTGATTAAACCTGGCAATGAAACAAAGTATCCATGATTATTCCTGGTAGGTTCTAATCCTGCAGGATTTTGGCACTAGCGGATCTTACCACCTTTCTCCACATAAAGTAGGGGCATGTTTTGTTTGCCAATCAGTTTAAATGTGAATTATCGGAATGAACTGAAGCTAAGTAAATATTTCTTTGCATTGATGGGGGAAGCTGCCTGCTGGCTATGGCGAGGTTAGTGGTTCAAGACAGCTTTGCTTTCTTGATGGTTTCTTCTGTTCAGTGACTTCATCCATTTCAGTGGTTTGACTTCGCTTAAAACAGCAGCAGCAAACAACTTTTCCCATAATTAGACTTGCTCTAGGAGTAATCGCCAATAATGATTTAAATTGATACAATTAGATTGTCACATTTCAACTATAGTTACTAATATTTTTTAAATAATAAGGTTTTGTTCCAAAATTGACAGATTCAGTCACCTGCTTGTCTATTTTGGGACACCTTGAAATATGATTGCAGCAGCACCCAAGTTGGTGCTTCAAATTTCTCTCCTCTCCAGAAAAACTTTTACCCGCTTCTGCCCTTGTTCCACCCCCGAGGGCTGACCTCACACCGTCACCTCCGGGCAAAAGGTGTCCCAGTTCCCCGTGATGAAAGTCACACAGACCTCTCTTGTTCCACCACCAAAGCCTCCCCCTCCTGTTGCAAGCCTTGGCAGAACCGGTTTTGGTGAGAAAGCAGACTGATCGGAAAATGTTTGTTTTCTTCAGCATCGCTTGGAATAGCTCAGAGCGTAGCTGTGGGTAGTACATCTGTTTTGAAGAATCTCTGCCGAAATTGATTTGCGCAGTTTGCTTTATTATAGACTAGCTATATGCCTGTTTATAGCTCTGTATAGAAACAGGTCACTGTGCAAAGCTTTATAGTCTTTTGCCCTCCTTCAAAGTCCATTTATTTGAATTTAAAAAATTAAATTCAACAATCCACGCGTGTGTCGTTGTCCCCCCCCCCCC